>PRKT01001584.1:55360-66565 GCA_003671525.1 Saccostrea glomerata | reverse complement strand
CCCAAAATCGAGTTTTTAGGAATAACTGAGAATTCACCATGGATCGGACATTGTTCACCAAGCATCGGACAGACGGTATGGAGACCGAAAAATTATCATACCTTTACCACAGTGCTTTAAAATCCTTGATATGGATATATTTTCATCTTTTTTCTAAGAAATAACCCTCAACTTAAATTTAATTGACGATATTATTGCACAAATGTAGAACGATTCAAGATACCTCACTCTGCCGTAGAAATGCTTTAAAATGCTTATAATGCGGTAATTTCCGCCTTTTTCTCATGGTTTATCATACTCTGGTTTGTAGAAATAAATTGAGTCAAATTCCAGACGTCATATATCGATAACTTGCTCTAATAAGAATTAAACAAACATTCAAGTGAAATTTCTGTATAATTTATGTAAAATTACCAATCCCTGACAAAATTCATCAAAGTCCGACTCGTTCCGTGGAAGTTGAATTTAAAAGAACGATAACTCTAAAAATTGCAAAATCATAAATTTCGGGTTATTCCCCTTTGATGATGTAAAATATGACGTAACTTCAAGGCCATTCTCGGGGTATTTTTATCACAACATGATAAAAACAATCGGTATCATTAAAAAATTCAAATCTTCATCTTTAAGACAGAAACAAATAAATACACAGAACTCTGAAGTTGAAGGAGAGTTTATTGCCTAAAGTTGTCAGCAGCAAGGTATGTGTCCGATGCATGGTGAACTCACCCTATAATAAAAGTTGTGAAAAATTAGATTTTCTTTCATTTGATATGAAGAAAAGGCGTGTGACCCCTCAAATAAAGGGCAAAGAGGGGCCAAAAAACTTTCATCTATAGCTATTTATTTATCAATTTTTTGTTATAAGTAACTGAAGCAAAAATGTTTATTATAACAATCTGCATCAATGCATTGTAAAATTTTAATCATATGTTACGTAAACTTAGGGGCCATATGGGGCCAAAATGCTCAATCTTGGATTCTTTATAGCTCCAAAAGGGGAAATATTTTGATAAGCTGTATTGAATACAAGATGCGCAGAGTCGTCTTTTAAACATCATACAACCATTCTATATATGCAAAAACATCCCATTAAGGATATAAAATATTTTCCCCTAAATTGTTCTCTCCTACATAGCTTGAAAACGAAAAGAAATATAAGGATAGTTGTTGAACAAAAAAAATCTTTAATTAAAAACTTTATCATTGGATAGGAAGAAAGGGTCTAACCCCTCAAATAATGGGCCCCTAGGGACCAAAAGACTTTCATCCATAACTACATGTATTGAATGATTTTATAGAAAGTAAAAGATTTAACCAAAGGAAGGAAGTCTTCATTATGATCTATCAAAGATCATAGTCAAAATCATATCTTATAAAAAAATCGGACGAAAGACCTACTCATTGCTAGCAACGAGATCTCATCTAGTTATTATTATTATGTTCCCCAAACGGAGTTTGGGAACATATTGTTTTTACTCTGTTTCTTATTATTATGTTCCCCAAACGAAGTTGGGGAACATATTGTTTTAACTCTGTTTCTTATTATTATTATTATGTTCCCCAAACGAAGTTGGAGAACATATTGCTTTTACTCTGTTTTTTATTATTATTATTAAGTTCCCCAAACGAAGTTGGGGAACATATTGTTTTTACTCTGTTTCTTATTATTATTATTATGTCGCCCCGAACGAAGTCGGGGACGACATATTGATATTGTACGCATGTTTTTTTTATCCAGGCTGTTTCTCGGAGATGGCTGGGGCAATCTTGCTGAAACTTTCCTCAAAGGACGATCACTGGTTGTAGTTGTGCAGTGAGGTCGTTCAGTTCCAATATGTCTACCGTTGCCATGGAAACCTGTAAAAAGCGACGAATTTTGTCCGAGAGTGTTCTCTCTGGTCCCTTAAACGTTCGTCATGAAACTTCTTCATCAGAATATAAACGTGATTCATGTAAGAACTCTATTCTACTCTGTAAATGAGCCCGGCTCTCTGTACTTCTGAGTACTTTGATTTTTACTTTCCCCAGCTTTGAAAAGAACTTTAAATGGTATTTAATAATTAATCATACATTCAACTTCAATTCCTGATTATTTACTTACCTCATAACACTAGCAAATGGCTGTTTGTAGTTACGGACGTCGAAATGGAACTCTTTTAAACGACATTCCAAAACTATAAACAGGACTGATTCGTACCATTAAACGTAGTTACGGACGTCGAAATGGAACTCTTTTAAAGACATTCCAAAACTATAAACAGGACTGATTCGTACCGTTAGAAGGTAAAAAAAAATTCAAATATAAGAGTTAATTATATAAATTATTATTGGATACCATTCTAAAAGCCATAGAAAGCATAAACTACACGAAATAAATACCCATAGTGAGCAACAAAAACTCGTCGGCGTAAATCGAAGGTTTTTACAACCCTTGGATCTGTAGCTTAAGTTTCCAACGGAAGACCTTATTGTTTTTGTTCGAATTCTTTTTCCCTATTTTATTTTTTCTTACCAATTTTTGTGCACGCGAGTTCTCCGAAACGGCTCAGTTGATTTTCAGGAAACTTTCAGATCTGATAGATATTGATCTTAACCTTTTTGGAAATTTTTTATATTGATGACGTCACTTCCGGTCGTGAGATATAGACGATTTTCTGATTTTAAGAGGGTCAGCTTGTCCTGGTAACTCCTCCTAAACGACTTAAGATATTGAGTTGAGATTTTCAGTGAGAGTAAGAGAAGGTTTGCTGAGTTGCATATGGGTGTCCAAAGTTTTCTAGTGCAAAAAGAATCAGAGCTCGGTAGGGCCAAAAAATGTCTCGGAAACATCTCACAAATTTGACAATTTACGTTTCATATTGTTTTACCTTTTCATAATTTGTTAAAACATATTGAAGAGAAGTTGTGCAAAATGTTAAAAGCTTTTAAATGATACCAAGAAAAAGGGGCTGACCCCTCAAAGAAATATATGCGGTATACTAAACGACTTAAGATATTGAGTTGAGATTTTCAGTGAGAGTAAAGGAAGGTTTGCTGAGTTGCATATGGGTGTCCAAAGTTTTCTAGTGCAAAAAGAATCAGAGCTCGGTAGGGCCAAAAAATGTCTCGGAAACATCTCACAAATTTGACAATTTACGTTTCATATTGTTTTACCTTTTCATAATTTGTTAAAACATATTGAAGAGAAGTTGTGCAAAATGTTAAAAGCTTTTAAATGATACCAAGAAAAAGGGGCTGACAAAAAAAACAACAACATGAAAGCCACAGGCCCTACCTGGGATCATATAGGTAGAACATTAACTAGGTCTATATTGTCCAGAAAAATTGAATCATTGACCACGTTGGACTCTTGATGATAAAAACAATGTTGTAAATTAATGCTTATGCATATAAGAATGAATTAATTCCCACTCTCCCATCCTTCCCTCTTTCGATCGCTTTTATCCTTTCTCTCAATCGATTGAAGTTTCAAATGATGAAAATAATCACTGACTGATAAAACATGCTAAAAATCTTGCAAATATGCGATGAAAAATATAAAAAAGAAATACCACCCTGTTTGAAGATTGTACGATTATACAAGGTTTCAATGATGATGATGATATTTCGTAAAATTAAGCTGCAAAATGACATGACAGTTTGTAAACATTGCATAACCTTGAACAGCGACTGAGCCTTTCTGACGTCATAGGATAAGGGAGATAAGCAACATAAGTCAAAGCTCATTTTTCCAACTGAGTAATTTTGATCAGCTGTGTTGTCGCTATCTTGCATTAAAAAGCTAAATAACATTTTCAGTCTCATTTTATCAGCTCAGATAAAGTTATTCCAGTATGTAACTCAATAAGTTCAGGTATTTGTCTCTTATAACCTTTAAAGTGTTCACATTTTAAGTAATATATACAGTGCTACTTCTGTATATTGCCAATTTTTGTACAAGAAAGATTTTGGCATTATAGCGACTGTGGCAATATAACGAGATTTGTTACAAATTACAAATCAATGAGCCCAACTGAAGATGAATTTTTTTCAGTATAAATTGAATGTCATGCTTGTGCACATTTAAGTGGACTATCTTTTTTAGATCACCTCAGGTGACCTATTGCTATCTGTTTTCGTCCGTCGTCGTCCGTTGTCTTGAGTGTTAACATTTGACATTTCCAGCTTCTTCTCTGCAACTACTGAACCAATTCTGAACCCAGTTTTGGCACAAAGCATCTATGGGTGCAGGGGAAAAAAATTGTGAATTTCATGGTCCCTTTCAGGGTCAGGGGTTCTGGTGTTAGGGCGGGGCTATATATAGTGATATAGTAATTCTTTAAAAATCTTCTTCTCTCCTCATGTGTATAAACCAATGAACCAAACTTGTTAATTTTTCATTTACATAAATCAGACAAACTTTTTAAACAAACTTAGATATGTTTCATTTTTATGTTGCCTGCATGGTTCAGTGGTTAGAGTGCCTGCCCTAGAGTCACGAAGTAAGGAGTTGAATCCCACTGTGGGATGTGTAGACTGTATAAACAGAGGTCCTGTGTCTCAGAAGATGTTGGCACAAAGAAGATCCCTCACTGCTCAATGACCCTGAGTATCGTTTAAAGGACAAAATTTGTAGCTCTCCACCGGCATATGATGTGGCATCTCCACATGAGTGAAAAATTCTCAAGGAGAACATAATTAAACAACATACAATCAATTTTGAAAAGTATTGTTTACCAATCACTTACCCTGTACTCGATGGAGGTGGTCAAAATCAAAATGACACGAAGGAGCATAAAATCTTATAAAATCTACATGTATCAATGAAACCAAACACTAAATGTTTCAATCACACGAACCAGTCCGACCAATTCCTAAGTTGACTTACATATGAATGATTTTTGAAAACTATGGTACAAGTCATTTACCCCATATAATACTGTTGATTGTGTGCAGATACCTGATGGGCGTGGTCATAATGACAACTTGGGAGCTATGCTCCCTCGTGTCATTATGACCACATCCATCGGGTATCTGCACATAACCAACAGTATTATATGGGGTAACTACTACTCAAAATCATATTGTGCTCAAATAATTGTGCAACAGCTGATAATGTAATTTTCTACATTACGCTAAAATGTTCGTAGAGATTGAGAGAGTCTAATGTGTTAGGGAAGTTTATTTAATAGATGTACACCTGAATACTAAAAAGAGGTTTTGAATAAGTTTGTACAAAATTTTGGCAATCTTAGATCATAAATACTTTCAGATCGCAGGTTATAAGAAGTTGAAGAATGAAATTCAAATAAATTACCAAGATATTGGGGAGTCGTTCAACTGAAAATTTAGTATAATAATATGTATTTGTATAGATCACCTAGCTCATAAACTGTGAACCATCCAAGTTTCTCAAACTGTTTTAGAAGAAGAATTGGGACTTGGGTCAAGAATAATTCTTGCTGCCCTTTTCTGTAATTTAAATAGTCTGTCCATGTCCTGCTTCTCAAGGTAGTGAAATAATCCACATCTGATTCAGATGAAATTGATGATAAACCTCAAGAATATATTTATACCTAGAATCTATAACTGCTATATTGACACTGCATAATCATGGGGTTGTAAAATCCTTGGATCAACATACAGAAGAGCCAAAGAGCAGGGAATTGCTAAGTGTTTTAATATTCTGACATTTTCATTTTATTTTAGTAAAAATACTTGTAAAAAATAAATTAGTGATTTAAAACAAACAGAGGCCCATGGGCCTTATAGGTCACCTGAGTATCAAGTAACAACTTTCCAACAATTTAATTTGGTGTGTATTTTAAACCAAAGGCCATGAAATTCACAACTTTGAAAGGGGCACCATTCTTCATATTCACAAAAATGAAATATAATTCAATTGATAAAATAGAGTAGATTTACATTATATCCATTATCCAATGATCCGTTCGAATCAGTGGGCCTTTGTGACGTCATAAAACCACAAAATCAAGAACGATAAGCAGGTAAGAAAAGTAACAAGTGGAATACTTTTTATCTTTATTTCTCAGCAGAAAAAGGCCAGAAATATAACTATTCTTTCATATGTAGCTTTGGGTTTAAAAAGTGAAATTATGGTGTTAGGAATCGTTTGCTATGACCTTTAACCATAGCTAGTTACACATAAAATACCTAGTGTTCCAAGCTGTAGCACAATCAGCATTTACTAACAATATGGCTCTGGTTATACTGCATAGTTCACTTGGATCTGAAAAAATATAGTACACGTCATCTTAAATGATTAGCTAAGACTGTTTGTTATACCTTTAATTTGTTCTTATACATATCTATACAAAAAAAGTATAACATTTCTAATGTTTTACTGAGTGGGCATAAAAAATCGATGTTTGACAGCTGTCAGAGTGAGATGATAGACCTGTTGATGAGATGTTGGACTGCTTACATCACACGATGAGCAGAGCTTAATTTCATTTGCCTTCATTGGTGTTCATCAGTGACCGACCTGAGGTTACATCACAGAAGACAGTACACAATACATGTATGTCAAAAAAAATTAAAATGAAAGGTATAACAAAACATTCATTGACTATGTTCTCGGGCAAAGTGCATTTCCTTGGACCCAAGAACTAAACTGTCTGCCTGTCAATGAATGTTCTTGGATCCGACAAAACACATGTTGCCTTAAAATTCAGTCAATAAATGTATAGAAGTGTATGCACCTCTGTAAAAAAATAGTACACATCATAGATGATTAGCTAAGGTTGTGTAGTGTATAATTAGCTAAGGTTGTGTAGTGTATAATTAGCTTAGGTTGTACATGTATAGTGTATGATTAGCTAAGGTTGTGTAGTTTATGATGAGCTAAGGTTGTGTAGTGTATAATTAGCTAACTTAAGGTTGTGTAGAGTATGATTAGCTAAGGTTGTGTAGTTTATGATTAGCTAAGGTTATGTAGTGTATAATTAGCTAATGTTGTGTAGTGTATAATTAGCTAAGGTTGTGTATTGTATGATAATCTAAGGTTGTGTATTGTATGCACTACCTTGAACTACTGACACACAGTTTGTGAGTCATTTTGTCTGGCTAATCTCATTTTTTCAGGCCATATTTAATTTTCTGTCATAAAAAATATTTTTTGGTTAGCAAACACCAACAGTTAGGTTTGTGTCCCTCCTATTTATTACAATATACATCCTCACAAAGTCAAGGTTTTGTGATTTTGGGACTCCACACAAACCCTTGACATAAGTCTCTTTTTGAAAGCAGGGCTAGAAATTAAAGCTACTTTTTCATTTGTTATTGGTCTAGGACTGGAACCAATCAGAAAATACTGTTAACTGTTGATTACTTAATTTCGTAAACAAATATTAATTGTCTTTAAAATGGAAAGTGTCAATATTGTAGGATTTGTGACCAATTACTGTAACTGAGGAGGAGCAATTAAAGCCTTTCCAATTCAAGTTTGAATTCAACCACTTTCCTTAATACTGATTTTTTTAGGGTTTCAAAGACTCAAAGGCCACAATTCTCATCTGATTTACCTTTGTCTAGTTGTTGTTTTTTTTTCAGCATATTTTGCAATTCTTAAAACAGATGTTTTTTTCTTAAAATTTGAATCTATCAGTTATTATAATATAATATATATATCATTATTATATAATATTATGATAATGGGTGGTGATCTGGTTGTTAATCAGAAGATTTTTCTGCCCCTCTTCGAAGAAGGGAGGGCCTATTGCTTTGCTGCTGTTTGTCTGTCAGTCGGTCTTGTCTGTCAGTTCACCAACAGTTTTTATTCATTTTCTTCACAGATTGCACATAATGAAATAAAATTTGGTATACAGAATTATCAAGTTCTATTTTGAGTATGATCAAGCCATTTAGAACAGAGTTATGCCTCTTGGACTTAGGAAAATTGGGGGTTGGAATATCTAGAATATATTACAGTGTTTGAAGCACTCTTCTCCTTTCAGGGGTTATTTTCAAATGGCTCTGGTCAATTTTTAGTCTTTAAAACAAAACTGCTGTCAGTTGCGCCCTATTAAACAACACTATATAATTACTACAGATCATCAAGATTTTGGACATCTTTTTTGTGCAATATGTATTTGATTTTTTTAAAAGAGGGGACAAAACCATCATGAATGCAATTTTTTTTTGCTGTGTATGTCCTACTCTATGGTATAAAAATACTGGTGTATGTGAGAAATTTTTGTGAGCAGACAGTCTTGCATAATTATGCAAAATAAAGTTCTTAAAAATAGTAAGTGATTTACAGACAGAGACTTGCCATGAAGTAAACTGAATTTTAATTTTTTAAAAATTAATTAATATTTTTTTTTCAATTGACTTAAAGCATTTGATATACCTAAAAATTTTGTTTGTGGCGAGTTTTTCCTCCAAGAAATGAGTTGATAATAAGCATACTGAAAAAGAATCTTGATACTCCATGATTCCATCCCTAACTTGTGTTCCTGTAAAACTAGGGGACTCCTGTTGTGTTTGGGTTCTGGAACTGGAAGGAAGTCATACTCATCTCTAAAAAAGAAGAAAGATTTTAAAGCCCAAACCTTATGTTAACACTACAATATATACTACATGTTAAGAGATTGATGTGATATTGCCTGTCAGTCAAAATTGCTAAACATCATCATTTAATCATGATTGGTTGACAAACTAGCTACCCATGCTACACAAAATCTGGGTATTTAAAAAAAAAAATTCACTTCTACATGTAAAGGTTTGAAAATTTAATCATGTGGAATGCCGTCACTGCCTTATAGCCGAACACTACAATAGCATTGTGCCAACACTTTGTGACATTTACTCACACTACCATTGCATTGGGTCAACTTTCCATTACATTATGTCAAGTCTTTATAACATTTACACACTATTACATTGTGTCAACTTTCAACTACATTAATCAACACTTTGTGACATTTTACACACACTACTATTGCACTGTGTCAACTTTCCATTACATTCCCAGAATTCCTTTACTACCCAATGTCCTTTGCGTGAATAAATAAATAAATAATAACGTATTAAAGCATAAAAGGCTTTCAGTTTGTAGAAATCTTTCAAAGAAACAAAAAATAACTCTGCAATGTTTTTCAAACAAAATTGCACTAGGTGTATGGTCGTTTCTCATCAATTCGTGGTACCCATTGATTCGTGGTATTTTCTTTTTCCGTCATTGCGCACGCGTAATGCAATATTCCAGAAATTTTTTTTGAGAAAACGAAAGCAGAGTTCCTGATGTAAGCAAAGGGGCATAATTCAATTAAATGACGGACAATTCGGTACGTAATGCAAAAAATATATAAACTACGCTTACATCCATTTTATACGCTTTTGGATGACATACCTGTTTTCCTAAAAAAAGCTAAACGGGTATGAAATAGAAGGTAAATTGATTTCAAATGAATTTCCAGATGTCGTCTGCATGATTGACAGTTTATATCAAGTGATGTTGCTGGGCATTGAATAAAGTATGGAAAGTTGCTAGCGTTAAAAATCAATATGTTTTTTTTATTCATCATAACCAGCAGCCAAATAACAAGTGCTGTAAAAACTATAAGATATTCGCCCTTCAAACTAAATTATTTTTCTCTCTTTTTGCATCAGGAATTTAAAAAAAAATACAAATAAATTCCATATTAAATCCAATTTTAACTTTATGAATGTAATTCAAATATTTAAATGCTAATTATAAATCAAAAAAATATTTTCAAAACATGTTTTGCGACGCGGATTATGTATTTTTCTGCAATTATTTTTAGAAAATTATATAGAGGTATTTGCAATCAACTAAATAATTTATGGAATAAAACACCGATTTCTGTCAATATTGCTTTTTATCTTTTTTAAGTATTTGTGCCCGAAATAGCGCGCCATACCAATAACTCCAGATTTTGATGACGTACCACGAATCAATGAGACGCTTGATTTTTCTACAGTGGTGTAATCACCACACATTTTAAGGTGAATTTTGACACAGATAAGTGAGGAAATTACGCCAATTTTTTTACTAAAGAAAATATTAGACCCTACTTTTATTAAATCACAATAAAATTAAAATGAAAGTTTTGTTAATCGATTTTATTTGATTATGAATCGGTAAGTACCACGAATCCATGAGATACCAGGCTATAGTTCAACCAGACACTTGGCTATCTCTGTAAGCTCCAACGAGGTCTGTAATGTCATAGCTAGTCGAGATGTCTCATGCGGCTTGATGTTTGAAGTGGCTAATCAATTTTTCAAGTGTTTTCGATGGTACAACTGGGCTCGCCCCAATGGTCACACTGTAAAACATATAAACAAGTGCAGCCAGGCAGCGCAAAGCGCTGCTCACATAGCAAGCTCTTAAGACAATGTGTATAAATGGGGGAAATTTGGGTTGAAATCTGCAAAGTGTTCCAAGGAATTTTTATAAGTCCATATGAAAAAATTCCCAAACTCCCAATAATCCTTTGTAGTGCATAGCAAGATGGTGGTTTAAACATTGAAACAACTTACCCGGGTACTTGAAAAATTTCATCTAATTATGAATCTGCATGCCAAAAATTGATAGTTATAAGATTTACATCAATAAAAAAATGCTAACAGACAAACAAAGAATGTTACTTTTGGATTGAACACTTTTATTTGATCCACATTCATGAATACACTGTACAATTTATGGGTCTATTTTATGAATCCCCGAGTCTCCTGTAACACTATTCACTCACTTCCAGCATCAATGGTATGTACTGTATTAATGTTTTCTCATAATCTGAAAAAGGGATAAAATTAAAATGTAATAATATTATACAACTTTGCCTTCATATACTAGGAACCATTTCTAGTTGAGCTTGAGCCATGATGATCAATGCAAAGCATTTTTATTGGAATCAATCAAATTCCAAGAAATCTCAATGGTTTATCATTTTATTTTAAAAAGTTAACGTTTTTACTAAATGTGTTATTAACATGTTTTTCCTGTCTATAAATTCTGTATCAGCTCATCCAATTCTGTTTCTGCTTCTTTCCGAGTTTGGCTTCAAAGTGCCGAATTTCAGATTCTAAAAACAGAAGTATACAACACAAACTTGAGACCGTATTGATTTTAGATATTCTTTAAATTTAAAAACTTGCAATAAAAAGGTCAACTGGTTCTAGGTTTCGTAAAAACTCTAAATTATGTTTTTCCTTTCTTTCCAATAACCCCCCCCC
>PRKT01001584.1:36215-48386 GCA_003671525.1 Saccostrea glomerata | reverse complement strand
AAGTAGATAACACGAAATATATATAATTCTTTATATGAATCTCTTATGACATTTTAGAAGCTATTATAAATTAATTAAGCATATCTTGTAGACGAAAATCTAATATTTCTTTAAATTTCGTTTTGATAATATATAACACTTTTTCTTGCGTTGTAATTTAATCAATTGACCTCCTCGGTATTAAAATACTCAACGATTTCTTGATCGTAAAAAATAATAAAGGGGAGTAATTGAATCTCAAACCGCCTTTTGAATGGTTATTTTGGATCTTGAATCTCGAAACTCGAATTTCGAATCTCGAATTTCGAATCTCGTATTTCGAATCTCGAATCTCGTATTTTGAATCTCGAATCTCGAATGAGCCTTCTGGGCTTTCGTAATCTCGTGTTTTTGTATTTTAATTCATTTGCAATTGTAATTGAATGGGGGCTTCGGTAAATAATGGAATTACTACGCATGCTACGCACATATTTTTTACCATCACTCTTGTGATTTAATTTAAAAAACGAGACGGGAGACAGGAAAATTTCCTTCGATCAATATTTAATGTAGCATGATTTATTTTAAAAACAATTTCAAGCTTAAAATAATTAACTGTTATTTAATTCATGCATCGTGAATTTTCCTAGGACCCTCACTGCTTTATCACGCATTGACCGATATACATTCATAGAGTCGGGTACATTATACTGTGTGAAATCCAGTGTCAACTAACATCGGCACTAATATTTTCTCCGTTCAATGTTGAAACAAACAAAAAACTGAGTTAATAAAAGAAGCATTAAATAACATTTAATAAATCAGTCTTTAACTGCACATATCTTAAATTCAGTTTTTAATTACAACCCTTTTTTTCTATCAAATAATGTATGGGAAACAAAACGTGAGAAATATCTGTAGCGAATCTATAAGTGGCCAGGTACACAAAATAAGCATTGCTGTTCTATTTTCTATTGCTTCAACATGATTTAATTATTTTTTAAAAATAATATCGGGTCTTTGAAATGATTTTCTGTCATTTCTTAGATTTTTACTCAAGTCGTAGAGTTATCTAAAACGTTGCTAGGTCATCGATTTACTCACTTTAAAATCAAGAAAATATATTAATAGCGTAAATCGTAGAAATATTTCTAGACACAAACATGAAGCTTTTCTTGAAAATGTATGTGTATATGTTCAAAGATTTAAAAGTGTTAAATGTCGGATTCTATTCTTTGACGAATGAATAAAAGTTGCTGCGATTTTGCGTTTTTCTCGGCCGTCAATACATCTATGGACGAGTTCATCGGTTACAGTGAAAGGTGACACAGGATGACCTATAAACAAAATTTTCCATAATGATCTGCTAATTTTGAAATAATTTTAATTGCACATATACATAAATTAATGTTAAAGATTGTACCGTCGGGATGCCGATTATAGTTTCGTTAAAAAAAGGGGATATCACGGCTGTAACTTGTTCTTGATATGTAGGGATGATTCTATTATTGGAAAGGCGAAGGATTTTTTTTAGGTCCTATCCCATCTCCACTTTGAAGTTAATGCAATCGCTACATGTATACGGACAAATATCAAGCTATTCTAATTGCTTTATATTTGAGAAATGTGTGATAATCTTTAAATTAGCAAATACAAAGAAGCATGACAAAACTGTTTTTGGAAGTGATGTTTCCAATTCTCATGAAAATCGAAATTTAAATTAAGGAACTTTTAGTTTTGCATTATTTGCTACAGAACTTATAATTTTATTGTACAGAATGATAAGCTTATGTATTTTTTTTATTTCCTGGAATAAAAAGAATATCACAATGAGACGATTTTACGGGTACATGATTATTAAAACTAAATACATGCAGTTTTACATGGAAGAGCTCCCAAAATACATACATTCCGAGCTTTCAGAATACGAGAAAAAACGAGTAATTAGACATTTTTTAAAACAAAAATTGATTCTGAGAAAGTCGTGCAGTTGCATACATTTATTCCAAGTCATTCTTTTATGTTTAATGGACTGAGAGATCTTTAAATTTTCTCTCATCGCAATACGTACATGTAACACTCCTTCCCTGAATCGATGCAATGTTTTCCTTCAGAGTTGAGAATGTCAATTGGTAAGTTTGTTCAGATACATACAGGTCAAGGCTGGTGTTTAAATCCAAAAATAATCCATAACATTATAATAATTATATATGTCAAGCATGCAGATAGTTTGGTTCTTGGTTTCGACAAAATGCATGTTGCCCTCGAACTTAGTCAATAAATATATAATATTATACTTTCATGTAAATTACTTGATATTATATGCTGAATAATGAAGCCACGCCCTCCTGCGTAGCAACAGTCAACATTGCTTAACGACGGGTGGTATTCCAAAATATAGCGACCGCGCAGAATTTATGCGCGCACGGTTCTCTGTTAAATGTATTTGTATAAAACATTCAGTATAATATAATAAATATAGCATGCAGTTGAGTGTAACATTGAAAATTTTCACCCCTCGAAACCCATTGTCAACCTCGGCTGCGCCTCGGTTGACAATGGTTTTCTTTGGGTGAAAATTTTCAATCTTACACTCAACTACATGCAATATTTATATAATGTTAACCAGGTCCAGTCCAAAGACTATTTCTACCTACGTAGGTATTAATAGCTACCTAGGTATCTAAAGCTACCCAAAGTAGCTATTTTTACCTACTTTTTGCTTTACTTGCATTTTGTGGCCAAATGCAGGAACGGCGCAACATGGTGAGCACAAAATTTCTTGACACAGTCACACTGATGATGAATATGACAAAAATTTGGCCATAAAATGAAAACTACGTATATTATCGATTTTGCATAGAAACTAATGTAAAATTGCCGATTCAGGAAGTAATCAATTTTTGGCCAAAATTTTGTCATATTCATCATTAGTGTGACCGTATCAAAATACATTGTATTCACCATGTTGCGCCGTTTGGTCTTTTGGTCGCAAAATGCAGAAATTATATAAAGTAGGTAAAAATAGCTACTTTTGGTAGCTTTAAATACCTAGGTAGCTATTAATAGCTACATAGGTAGAAGTAGTCTTTGGACTGGACCTGTTAACCAATAATCATACGCGAGATATTTTTATTCGCCGATCCTCAAATGAATGGAAAAGAAACAAAGTCTGCAAAGATTATAGTATCCGTCACAAACTTTCCTATTTAAAATCATAAACTTTTTAATTTCTAAAGCTTATGCCCATTAGAGTATTCAATCAAGAATCGAAGTGTGTACACGTACGTGTATAATACATTTATTAGTTTCTTTAGGTAAGTGGCGGTACATGTACAATACTAGTATACCAGTTTTCGCTGCGATTGATTTCCGGAATTCTGCACTGCATTTCTGACAATTAATTTCATTTCTAAACATTCATTATTTTCATTCTGGATTTTTACACTAGATTTCTAGCAATTAAAGTTGACAAAGTAGATAGAATCATAGTTTTAATAGAATATATTTGGTAAAAAGCTAGCTGCAGATCTCTAGCTCGCTAGCTGGGAAAATCACCAGAGAGCTTCAGTGCCACCCATATTTAAAAAAATATATACTTATTGCGTACAAATAATACGCTCGGTTCTGGATTAATTTCTCCGAATCCTGACCTCAACTGCACAAAAGATGGATTTCAAAATGTTTTTGAAACCTCTATCAAGTAAATGTACTAGTACCTGACATCTCCAAGAAGCTCGTTGGACTGAATTATCTTGCCACCCAAAATGGTAGAATAGTAGAAGATATTTTGATATCTCAAATTCAGGCTCAGGAGGACTATTTAAAACGGTTATAAGGGATGTTTTGTTGTAGAAAAAATGAAGGAATGTGCTAGAGACACATTTCAAATCTTTTCAAATACTATAAATCATGAACTTTGACCTACAAGTTTAACCTGCTTTTCCAAAATTAGTTGTGAATAGGCCTGTCGAATAAAGTATTGCTTATATAATGCTGATAAGTGTGTCATGGCCTTGAATCAAAGTCATTTAGGATAAGATATTTTGGAAGGATGCATTGTCTGAAAGAACATGTGTGAAATTGTCAATACAGTAGCACATAACTAACCTTGACCCAAGGTCGGTACTTCCTGTCCACAGCTCCAACGGAAGACCTACTCGTTGCTTTGCAACGAGCTCGGCTCTAGTTTTCAATTACTTTTATAGTGTTCAAAAACAGAGGATATTAAATCTACCTTTCTACGTTTATAATTACAGCAAACTATATATTAAGTAATTTTAAACTTTAAGCATCGAATAATTCACGATCGTTAACTGTATGCTTCATACAATCTTCATGTTCACTTGATGATTAAAGTTATGTAACCTAGCGATCCCACGCTGCCGATCGAGGTCACCAGTATACACTACCAGTGGACATAAACAAAGCAAGTGCATGTATCGGTGATCGCGTTTAAGATCCATTGTGTACATTACAAAGAAATATTAATTACTGAATTTTAATCATATTGATCAATCTATAGATTACTTCGCCCATCTTTTATTTAATCTTCAAGTCCAAACACTGGTGCATAAAATCATTTTCTATTTTAATCGCATTTTTGACTTATTGACGAGCCTAACTAAAAAAAAAAATATTTCTCTATCCCGTGCTATTGTACTTCACTTCATTTGTAATTGAAAAGGGGCTTCGGCAAGTAATTTGCATTTAGTTGTGGAAGTCATGATATACTTAAAATACAATTTACGTATTATTTTTACCTTCGGTCTCTTGTTTCTCCATTTAATTTTTTTATTAATAGTAAATAAACTAAAACACAATAAATACTTCAAAACATACAATAATTCACGCCTATGTATTAGCAAACAGTTTACATCCACTTCTGTCGCCTTGTGTCTAAAAGTTTTGCACCCAGTCCTCGTTCACACGTGCGTGGCCGCGGGCATGTCGGTGTTAAAAATACATCGTGTACTTCGATAGTTATAAATGGAAATTGGCTTTGAAATAATGTCGACGCTTTCATATTATTTTATTTCACTCTATCTCATGCTTGTTTTAATAAATCGTAATCGCTTGTGCATTTATCAAGTTTTATGCCTCATGACACGTGCATGATAATTGAAGTGCATATATGAAAGTGCCGTTTCCAATTCACGGGAAAAACCCGAAAATTAAATTAAGCACTGTCGTTTGAGTTAACTTTGCAGTTCTTTGCAACTAAACTTAAAATCTTATTGTTTTCGTCGAATACACGGAATAGTTCAATTGCACGATTTTACGGGTACATGCTTGTACGTGTATGTCAGTATAATTATATACATGTATGCACTTTTACATAAAAAAGCAGCCAAAATATATGCATCCCGGGCTTTCAGAATACGATTTTAGAAAAATTAGAAAATTTCATGACTGTCTCATCCCTACTTATATGTAATATCAATTAAATTCTTTTCTTACTTATTGTATTTCTGTGTATTTGAGGTACAAGTACCTAAACAGCTAAATTATTGGTTCGCTCTGATATTGGGTTATTTTCAATAACGGTAATATTAACCTCCTTCTGGTCAGTCACTGACCCGAGAATGTCAATCGGTTGATTTGTTTAGGTATGTGTTACTCCTACAAGTAAGAGCCTCGGTTAACGTCCCTTCGCTCCTTATATACCTCGGACTCTTACATCCGAAGGCCATTTTCTAACGAGCTCGTTCCGCCTTAGATTTTGGGCGGAACGTATTATGCGTGAAATAAACTGTTAACAAGTAATTTTCAGGTACCTACGTGTTTGCATGGGGTATGAAAGCCACAAGAAATAATAAAATCCATTTTATTCAGTGTGCATTATTGTTAATTAATGAAAATTGTCATTATTCCAATTTGTCACCAGAAATACTTTCGATTTGACTTCACATTAATTTTACGGATTGCTTGTCAGAAAACGAAATTTTCGTTGCATTACACTAGTTTCGTTTCGTCAGATTTTCTGAAATCCATTTCCGAATTTTAAACAGACGACTTGTTTCAATTTCTGCTTCGATTTAAAAAATAATGGATTTATTGCTTATACGAGAGGTTAACAGTGTTTTATGCGTAAGTTTTATCGTAAATATTGATTATTTCATTATTTCATACCATTTGTTAATATACAAAGCCTTATTTCTTAATAAAATAATTTATTTCCACGTGGGGTTTCTGCGGCGAGAATTTTTACAATGGATGCTAGAGGTTACGCGGCGCCAAGTCAAAAGTATCTCGCCGTGAACCTCTAGCATGCTGGAGTAAGGTATGTGTGTACTGGATTATCATTATATCGCGGGTTTCATTGTAATGGGATATCTTGCAAAAATTCGAATACATAGATTAATTTTTTTTTGTTGACGGACAATTTGTATGTTGTCTGAATGTTAACCTTTTATATGATTAAAAAGTATGGAGCGTCTGTTTGAAAAAAAAATCAAATAAAACGTAATATTACAGATTTCCAGTTCCGTTTTTATTATATTTAGACCATTAAATTTATAACCTTGTAAAAATTTTAATCAAGTTCATCTTTTAAAGTGTTTTAATGAGATTGTACAATTGTTTATTTTCATGCAG
The DNA here is from genome assembly GCA_003671525.1 of Saccostrea glomerata. Lineage (NCBI taxonomy): Eukaryota > Metazoa > Mollusca > Bivalvia > Ostreida > Ostreidae > Saccostrea > Saccostrea glomerata. The sequence continues at coordinate 41,810 of PRKT01001584.1, read as the reverse complement.
AATTTGAACTTTAGAAGGTAAATTCAAAAATAAAAACTGAGGTCATATCATGTACAAGTTACCATGTAATCCCATACCGTGAAACAATGAGACTCACCAATGTAATAGGTAAATTAGACTTCCTGTTTTTAAAATTGTCCACAAGTTAAATGATGCAAACTTGGAAAATAATTTGACACATATAATTCGAAATAACACTTATTATGCAAAAGAATTAAGTACCGCGATATAATGAGACAACAGTATACATGTAGGTTGGGGCTGGTATTGAATTCCAAGACAAAGTCACAACCTATTTTCCTGCATCAACATATTTTGACTTTGAACTTGACCTAATTTTCTAAAAAAAATTCTCTAAAGAAACCATTCAAGATAGTATAATCAAACTTCATGTGCCGATATGTACTGATATGTGCAAATACGTACGAGGCTACACGTATGTAACTGCATCAAATTTTTTTTGTACCTTTCCTTTGACCTTAACCTAATTTTTCTCAGGTTAGTGTTTAACTCATTAGAAACAAACCATTCAAGACTGAGTATTCATTTACTTCTTATGGTGATACATACTAATGTAAGCTGTTCAACTAAATCAGTATTTTTTTTTTTTAATTTGACCTCTCCTTTAACCTTCATCTCACTTTATTTAAGTTAGTATTTAGCTCAGTTTTGATTGATTGATTGTACAGTGTATATTGTTTAACGTCCCTCTCGAGAATTTTTCTCTCATATGGAGACGTCACCGTATGCCGGTGAAGGGCTTCAAATTTTGAACTTTACTCAGCACTCAGGGCCATTGAGCAGTGAGGGATCTTTATCGTGCCAACGCCTGTCGCTGACACGGGGCCTCGGTTTTTAAGGTCTCATCCAAAGGACCCGCTCAGTTTTAAAGAGAGCATTTATATTTTTACTTAACTTCATATGCTGCTGATACACACTTCTGAGAGCTATCTAAACCTTAGTCTAGAACAGATGCTCTAACCACTGTGCCACACGGACGACGCTCAGTTTTGAAGAATCCATTTAAGACATTTTTTTCAAACTTTAGTATGCCGATACATTTTGATCATGCACTTTTCTGTTATTTTGACCTCACTTGTCTTTGATTTGCATTTTGCTTAGTATTAAAAAAAAAACATATGAGATATTTTTATGTAAGCTTAGGCATTTATGCATTATTTGAAGGGGATTTCATAATCTATATCCATTTTTAAAGATTTCAATTTAAAAAAAAAAACTATTCAAGATATTCTCAACAAACGTCATACACTAGTGTGGCGGTCAGCCGGTTTTGATCGCCGGTGGCCAGATTGCTCAGTTGGTAGAGCACCTGACCGGAGTTTCAGGGGGCCCGGGTTCAAATCCCGGTCTGGTCCGCTGCATTTTCTCCTCTCCCGTTATACTATTAAGTACAGATTTTAATGTAGTGTGTATTTAATTATGCACATTCGGTAGGGCATGTCCTGTAGATATATTTCTAGTTAAATCTTAAGTAAAATTATAGTGTTGAACCTAATAAATTCTTTCGATTCGATATATGTTTAGGAAAAAAAATATGGCTGAACATATCCAGTCATTTGGACGAGTCAAGGTTACTGACAGAGAAACTGTAAATTCGCTACCGTATTTGTACCAGAGAAACATTGCTGATATAATGCGGGGTGGGAAATGACCTTGACTCAAGTTCAAGATCACTAAAGATAAGATGTTTTGGCTGGATGTATGGACTAAAAGAGTATCTAAAAAACATGTGTGAACTTTTCCAGTCTGTTACACACATATTAGATTTTTTATTATAATAGAGTTTGTCATTGCTTGACGCAAGGTCATATAGAAAATTCAAGGTCACATACATTCCTTTACATTCTTTTTCCTGGCGAAACATTGTAAGTGGCTTCCTTTACAAGCCTTTAGGTTGCTTACTTGTATAACTTTAGAATGTGGCTTGACCTAGACTCAAGGTTACGTCTTTCTGTCTGTAGCTCCAACGGAAGACCTATTCGTTGCTTTGCGACAAGCTCGGCTCTAGTTATCCTTTTTTTTTCTTCTACTTCCTATACGCCAACTTTGAAGCCTCATATCTCACTCATTTCTCACTTGATTTCGCTCAAATTTTCACAGGTACTAGAAGTTACTAAACTCTATCAGAATGCTGTCTAAAATTTCAAAACGTCAATTCCGGTTTTGAATTATTTCCCTTTAAACAAAAATTTATAGGCTTTCGTTTCCAGACAAAGGCTCAGAGACGGCTAAAGCTGGAGCAGAAATTTTACTGATTTTAGATAATAGAAGGATTGAGGTTGTGCACATCAGTTTTTGTTTTTCGATTTCTCTATTCAAAATGGTGCTAGATAGGGGTCAAAAATTAGAACGCTTATAAGAGCCAAAAATTACTCATATTTTTCTTTTTATCTTCTAAACTAAAAATATTTTGTTAAAATATATAGAACATAATTTGTGCAGAATTAGAAGATCTTTCAAATGATATCTTGGAAAAAGGGCTGGCCCTTAAAATTAAGGGCCAAGAGGGGCCAAAAGTTTTTCCTTTATATCTCAAAAAGTATTAAGAATTTGTAATATGTCAAAGAAGCAAAGTTGTTAAAAATGTCAAGCTCAATCTTTTGAGGTCGTCAAAGTACGTCCGGCGACGTCACTTCCGGCCAAACCGGAAGTAGTCGGAAAACGCATATTTTGCAATTCTTGACAAGTTTTAGGTAACATCTGTCACTGGGAGCACAAAAATTAATTTTCCGTCCGTCGTCGTCACTTCCGGTCTTCCTCATTCCTGAACGGATTATGTTCAAATTTTCAGAGCTTTTAGACTTTTTAACACCCTTTTAGAATACTGTTTCACATTTCGGAAATTACGTTCTATTGAGGAGTTATTGCCCTTTGATTGAATTTTTCATACCTCCGATTTCCAGACAAAGGCTCAGAAAGGATGATAATTGGAGCTCAAAACCCTTTTAAATTGAGGAGAGGAAGCATTGAAGTTGTGCACATCGGTTTTTGTTTTTTGATTTTTGCATAAAAAATGGCGCTAGAGAGGGGTCAAAAGTTAGAACGCAGAAAACAGCAAAAAAAATCGACATATTTTCCTTTATATCTTAAAAACTAAAAATATTTTGTTAAGACATATAGAAGAAAAGTTGTGCATAATTGCAAGGGCTTTTATATGACACTATTCAAAAGGGGCTGGCCCCTATAATTTAGGGTCTAGGGAGCTTGAAAGTTTTTGCTTTATAACTCAAAAACCTTAAATATTTCGATCTAGATCTTACGAACAAAATTGTTTTTTTAAAACCTTTTTGATCTGATGAAAATGTTGTTTGTTCGATTATACCGGGGGTATTGCGTAATACGTAGTAGAAAGTAGGCCAGGTAAACAGGTAGCGTTTTTCATTCGGAAAGGAAATCAGACCTCTTCATGTGTTTAACTTAAACAGACTTGCCATCAATTATATACCCTACGGTATTTGATATTAATTTTCTTTTAAATAAGGTTTTAAACGTGCTGTATGGTTCGCTTAATTGTTTATTACAACAAGTCTTTCTTTTCTTCTTTTTTTTAGCTAGTTTAATAGCGTTCAGAAGCAGAAAATATTAAATCTATCTTTCTATGTTTATTATTAAAACAAACTATGTAAGTAATTTTAAACTTTATGCATTGAATAATTGACGATCATTAGCTGTATGCATATTACGATCGCCATTTTCTGCTCGATGTTTACAGTGTTATGTAACCCAACGCGCAGATCCCACGCTGCCGATCGAGGTTACCAGTGTACAAGCCACCTGTGGTCACAAACAAAGCAAGTATTTGTGATCGCGTTTAAAATCTGTCTTGTACAAGAACTATTAATTAATGGAAAATTATGTTTTTAATTACATCAAATCAATAAGATATTACTTTACTGATCTTTAATAATCTTAATTTCAAACACTGGTGCATAAAATCATTCTCATTTTAATCGCTGTTTTTGTCTGTTCACGCAACAATACATTTTTAAAAATATTGCTCTATCTCGTGTTTTTGTATTTTAATTCATCTGCAATTGTAATTGAATGGGGTCTTCGGTAAATAATGGAATTACTACACATGCTACGCACATATTTTTAGCGTCACTCTTGTGATTTACTTTAAAAAACGAGACTGGAGAGAGGAAAATTTCCTTCGTTTAATATTCAATGTAGCACATAATTTATTATAAAAACAATTTCAAGCTTAAAATAGTTTACTGTCATTTAATTCATGCATCGTGAATTTTCCTAGGACCCTCACTGCTTTATCACGCATTGACCGATATATATATATACTGACACGCAAAAGAAACGCAACAAGCAGTAATCTACAAATGTTTGATTTTTTTCATCTTATGATTTTCAAATGTGAATAAAGTAAGGCTGAATTCACTTTTCAGAACATCAGAGATTTGAAAAAAATGTTAAATGTTTATCTGTTTACTTTACTAAGTAAAATATGACTGTTTATACACCCCCCTCCCAGCCATTCAAGTAAAACGTGCAAGACTGCCCTAAACAACAATTGCAGCTTAATTTCTACGATACAATAGGTGCATTAATATCGAGATCTGAGCGAAGGAATTATTCTCTAGCATTTTTAAATGCCCGTTTTTCATATGATTAGGTCGAATTTTCTCTAATTTAGGGCAGTGTACCGACCCTTAAACTTCAGGTACAAGGACTGTCTTTAATGCATATGATACGGAAGACCCTGTTGAGGCGTAATGTAGTGAAATTCCGCATCAGCAACTCTCCTTCACCTTTACATTGAAATTTTCCAGCTAGAGCAATGGAAATGCGTACATGAGCCATTTTCAAGTAGCCTTAGCATCGTTATTGGAAACTAAAGGAGAGTTTATTTTTTGAAATATTGCTGCATTTCTTATGATGAACAGTAAAGTACCCTTAAAACTCCATAATATTGCCAAATGTTTTGTTAAACATGCAATTTTTGATTTCTGTTTAGCAGATTCAAACCTGACTTCCGGTTATGGAATGGAAATCGTTCAACCGTTAAATTACCGATGTTTACCAAATTGAAGATATTCATAATCTTAAGATACAAAATTCTTTACTCTACATAACTATTTCCCCTATAGAAGGGTGTTGCGTTTCTTTTGCGTGTCAGTATACATTCACATGATTCAGAGACTCGGGTACATTATACTGTGTGAAATCCAGTGTCAACTAACATCGGCACTAATATTTTCTCCGTTTAATGTTGAAACAAACAAAAAACCGAGTTGATAAAAGAAGCATTAAATAACATTAAATAAATCAGTCTTTAACTGCACATATTTTAAATTCAATATTTAATTACAAGCCTTTTTTTCGATCAAATGTTGCATGGGAAACAAAACGTGAGAAAAATCTGTAGCGAAACTATAAGTGGACAGGTAGACAAAATAAGCATTGCTGTTCTATTTTTTATTGCTTCCACATGATTTAATTATTTTTTAAAAATAATATCGGGTCTTTGAAACATGCACGTAGCATCGTTTTTGAAAGTGGGGGGGGGCAACCTGAGAAAAATTTTTTTTACTTACCTGAAAAAGTTGACAAGCAAAATGA
>PRKT01001584.1:0-15815 GCA_003671525.1 Saccostrea glomerata | reverse complement strand
ACCAACTGCAGACTCTATACATGACTTTGTATAGAATGTATATTAGAACTACAAGAAGATAGACAATTCACAATTAATTTATAGCTTATGAACAGCAGTTATAATACCCCCCCCCCCCCTTCAGCCGCGCAAATACCAAATAACTTCTCTTTCCACTTGTGATATTTTCCCTGACCAAAATCTGATCAGCACGGACTAGGTGTATCGACGTGCTTGTCCGCACGGAGTAATGACAGTGTGTTTACTGTTGAGCTTTTACGGAGTTTATTTCTTTTTTGTGATGCATATTTCAATAAATGGAATTCAGGGTGTATATCCCTTGACTTGTGCACATCTTCGAACCGATGCAGTAACCTCATTACCAGGTATGGGTACGTTTACAGCGTTCGAGGCGTTTTCTCGATATGCACCAATTGCATAGGGGCTGCAAATCAAAGACGTTGGTTGTTTTGTGCCATTCAAATGATAATAATTTTAAAATGTGTTTGCAGATTTTACTGCTTTTTATTTCAAGTTTATTCTGCATAAATTGACGCACTGTAAAAATACGTACTCGTGCATCTAAATTTCTCACCAAACTTGCATTTTTTTCTTTTGATTCAAATCAATAATTATTCAGAAATATGATTATTACTTTGTTTATTGTGGTTTTGAAATGTCTTGATCTCCTTATGTGTTCTCATATATGCTTTACCATCGGAGATGTGCACAAGTCGATACCCAAACCAAAAAATCATTCAACTGTAACGAGCGCATTGGGGTATACATCGTTACAATGAGACAAGGTATCTGAAAGAAATATGGCGGAATACGGCTATCGTTGGTATGAAACAAGTCGTACATAGATGAAAATGTTACGTTTTTAAGAATTCATGTCAGCTTTAAGAATTCATGTCAGCTTTAAATATGGCGGAATCGAAGAACTATGGCGGACAAGTGCGTACAGGAATGTAGTAAGTCGTACAAAGATGAAAACTGATGCCTTTTTAAGAGTTAATGTCAGCTTTAAATTAGCAAATACAAAGAAGCATGACAAAACTGTTTTTGGAAGTGATGTTTCCAATTCTCATGAAAATTTAAAATTAAATTAAGCAACTTTTAGTTTTGCATTATTTGCTACAGAACTTATAATTTTATTGTACAGAATGATATGCTGATGTATTTTTTTTATTTCCTTGAATAAAAAGAATATCACAATGAGACGATTTTACGGGTACATGATTATTAAAACTAAATACATTCAGTTTTACATGGAAGAGCTCCCAAAATATATACATTCTAAGCTTTCAGAATAGGAGAAAAAATGAGTAATTAGACATTTTTTTAAACAAAAATTGATTGTGAGAGAGCCGTGCAGTTGCATACATTTATTCCAAGTCATTCTTTTATGTTTAATGGACTGAGAGATCTTTAAATTTTCTCTCGTCGCAAAACGTACATGTAACACCCCTTCCCTGAAACGATGCAATGTCTTCCTTCAGAGTTGAGAATATCAATTGGTAAGTTTGTTCAGATACGTACAGGTCAAGACTGGTGTTTAAATCCGAAAATAATCCATAATATTATAATAATTATATATGTCAAGCATGCAGATAGTTTGGTTCTTGGTTTCGACAAAACGCATGTTGCACTCGAACTCAGTCAATAAATGTATAATGTTTAACCAATAATCATACGCGAGATATTTTTATTCGCCGATCATCGAATGAATGGAAAAGAAACAAAGTCGGCAAAGATTATAGTATCCGTCACAAACTTTCCTATTTAAAATCATAAACTTTTTAATTTCTAAAGCTTATACCCATTATTCAAACCCAGTATTCAATCAAGCATCGAAGTGTGTACACGTACGTGTATAATATATTTATTAGTTTCTTTAGGTAAGTAAATGTACTAGTAGTTGACATCTACAAGAAGTTCGTTGGACTGAATTATCTTGCCACCCAAAATGGTAGAATAGTAGAAGATATTTTGATATCTCAAATTCAGGCTCAGGAGGGCTATTTAAAACGGTTGTAAGGGATGTTTTGTAGTAGAAAAAATGAAGGAATGTGCTAGAGACACATTTCAAATCTTTTCAAAAACTATAAATAATGAACTTTCCAAAATTTCAACATTGCTTAAAATTGACCATAACTTTTGATAGAGAAAGGGTAGAGCTACCTAGTGTTACACATGCATATTCGTTTCGAATAGGCCTGTCGAATAAAGTATTGCTTATATAATGCTGATCAGTGTGTCATGGCCTTGAATCAAAGTCATTTAGGATAAGATATTTTGACAGGATGCATTGTCTGAAAGAACATGTGTGAAATTGTCAATACAGTAGCACATAGATGGGATATGCTCATCACCAGCGTGTGTGATGATGTGACGCAGGGTCATTTTGACAAGGTCAAGGTCACAAACATTCCTATGCTTATTTAATAGTAAAACGTTATAAGATGGTATATCTTATCTCTCTTTAAAAGATTGCTTTAATATTAGAATGTGGCATGACTTTGACTCAAGGTCATTTCTCCCTGTCCGCAGCTCTAATGGAAGACCTACTCGTTGCTTTGCAACGAGCTCGGCTCTAGTTATCTAAAGAACTTCAAGAAATGTGCAAACTAGTCTTGTAGAGTAAGAATTTTCCACTAAAAACTACATGTAATAGGATTTGTCCATGGAAAACGGTCTCCATTTCATTATTCATTCTAAGCTTGCTTGAGGTCCCTTATTGATGTTGAAAGTGCAGTTTATACGATATTTATGCTCAAGCAAAACATTTTTAAACTATAGTTATCATATCTGAGCTGAAAAATAAAATGAGATTGAGTGTAGATACACGTTATCTACGGCCAAATTAAAATTTTCACCGATTTTAAACTTGAATAAACATAGGATTAAATATGAAAGTGCCAATTTTTCTCACTTAAAAGCAAATTATACAAATACTACAAGACTTTTTGCTCAAACTATAATATATGATGAGTAATACTGTTATGTAATTTATATGTGAAAAACACAGATTTCTAGAGGGGGCTTCTCAAAATGCTAAAAATTAACTTTTTTTCTGCTTTTGTATAGCACCATGAAATGTTATGGATTGAAAGGATTTATACAAAAAAAGATAGAAATGATAGAAAGATTCTCATATTTCTATGTTTTAAATTTATATTATTATTGTATTAATCACTTTCTCTTTTATAACATTTTTATTACCCCCCCCCCCACCCGTTTTTTTTAAGAGTTGCAGATTATCATAACATCAAAAACACACTATTACGACATCAATCTCCCCAATAGTTGAAAATCATTTAAAAAACAATTATCTAAAATTGAAATTAATTTTTCGCCTGTAACTTCTTAATTTTCTTAAGATAATTTATGTAGTGAAAAAATGCTTTGAAACAGTTAATACGCTTCATTTTACTATGATGCGCAAAATATTGCGCAATGGAAACCCCAGTCGGTCTCCTTAAAGGGGCATAGACACACCAAAAATATCCATTTGTTTACAAATAATCAACTAAGGTACAGCAAACTGTCAAAAGTTTACACAAAATGGCGGATCTAATTCTGCAAATTCACCAAGCGGTGTATTTTTCCTTTAGTGAATGCTAGATACAGACAATGGGAATCCCCTTTTTGTCATATGTAAGCATGGTATCTTTGTCGTCATATTTGACGTCATATGTGGGTATTTGCTGTATGGTCGCCTGTTATACAAGCGTTTATTTTAAATGCAACCATGGGAAAGTCTAAAAATTTAACATCTGCTTCGAAACAAGTTATCGTAGACAGCTACAAAGAGACTGAAAATTATTCTGCAACTGCGAAATAACTGAAAATAGACCGTAAAACTACGTATGCTGTCGTAAAACGGTGTGAAATGAGAGGAAAGCAGAAAATGGTAAAATATCGTTGCGTACCGGAAAAAAACACGTTCGTCTTGGAGACGAACGCCAGCTTCTGAGACTTATAAAGGCTAATCGTACCACTATCAAAGGATATAACAGGACAGTTCAACCAAGGTATGATGATTCCTGTGTCTGAAAGGTCAGTTCATCGCTATTTTTTTTTAAAATGAGTACATTTACCACCGACGTGTGTGCAGGAAGATAATTCGGACTAGGGATCAAGACCGAAAAAAAAACGCGTGGCATGGGCGAGAGGCAAACGACGAGACTGTTGATAATAACTCATATTCTCTGACGAATGCAAAGTTGTTTTAGGCCATAAGAACCGAGTATATATTTAGAAAAAGGCAGGGGAAGAGTAGTTACCAGCATGCATCAGCCCCGGCGCGCCGAAACCTGTCATGAATTGATCCATCACCTGGGATGGAGTTGTTACACTGACTGTGGTTAATGGCAACATTAATACAAACAAATATATTGTATTTCTAATAAACATAAAAAAAATTGAATTTCAGTTTTCAAGATACAAGACAGATTAAGAGCTCCACACCTTTGTTATGTAAACAAGGCCTGTGTCATGTTCTTTTTTACATAGGTTAAATATACTACCGGTGGTAATATATGCTTGTTCGAAGCAGATTTGTATTAACATCTTTAGGTCACCTGAGTTTACTCAGTTGACCTAAAGATGTTAATACAAATGGATTTTCGTCCGTTTTCGTGCGTTGTGTGTTAACATTTGAACATTTTTAGCTTCTTCTCGGCAACCACTCAACCAATTTCCACCAAATTTGGCATAAAACATCTATGGGTAAAGACAAACAAACCTTGTGATTTTCATGGCCCCTGCCTCCCTGGGGCCTGAGGGGTGGGGCCAAAACCCCTAAAATTAATGCAATCTTTAAAAATCTTCTTCTTTACTCCTAGACATCAAGCAGTCAAACTGCATGAATGTAATGACCCATGAGTCCTCTACCAAAATTGTGAAATTCATGGCCCCAGGGTCAGGGGTTCTAGTGCTAGGGGCTCTATGGAACATATAGTGAAAATGCATTATTTCTTTTAAAATCTTCTTCTCTGCTCTTGGGTACTGAATAAACTAACTAAGAACATAGTTATAATGTGCAAGAATGCCTCTTACAAAATTGTGAATTTTATGGCCCCAGGATCAGGGGTTCTGGTGTTAGGGCGGGGCTCTATTGATTACATAGTGAAGATGCATTATTTCTCTAAAATCTTCTTCTCTGCTCCTGGGTATTAAATAAACTAACTAAGAACATAGTTATAATGAGCAAGAATGCCTCTTACAAAATTATGAATTTCATGGATCCAGGGTCAGGGGTTCTGGTGATAGGGTGGGGCTCTATTGATTATAAAGAGAAAATATAGAAATTCTTTGAAAATCTTCTTTTCTGCACTTGGGTATTAAACAAACAAGCTAAATATATAGTTATGATGAGCAAGAATGCCTCTTCCAAAATTGTGAATTTTATGGCCCCAGGATCAGGAGTTCTATTGATCATATAGTGAAAATACATTAATTCTTTGAAAATCTTCTTCTCTGCTCCTGGGTATTAAACAAACTAAGTATGTACAAAGATATGATTAGCAAGAATGCCTCTTCCAAAATTGTGAATTCTATGGACCCAGGGTCAGGTGTTCAGGTGTTAGGATGGGACTCTATTGATTATATAGTGAAAATACATTAAATTTTCTTCTCCGCTCCTGGGTATTAAGCGATGAACTACCTATATTGCTATGATGAGCAAAAGCAATTTTTCCTTGTGATTTTCAAGGCCCCTGGATCAGGGGTACCATGGAAGGAGGGGTTTGGGGGAGGTGGTGGTGGTGGTGGTGTCTCTACTTACTTAAAACGAATTAATTTAAATTTGCTCTTTGGTATTAATCCAAAATTTTTTATATAAAGCAAGGGCGCCTTTTACAATTAAAATTGTGAAATGTGTGGGTATTAAGTAACCAAGGTAATAATGCTAGGTGTATAGTTATGATAAGCAATGGTGCTTCTTTCAAAATTGTGAATGCCATGACATCTAGTTTAAAACATGAACCAAGTTCAATCGTTGGTTAAGTGTTGCATGATGCTCAGGTGACCTATAAGGCCCACGGGCCTCTTGTTTTAAGAAAATGGTTTCTCGATAACTAAGTTAATGAAGGAAATGATTCTAAAACGTAAGATTTCTTCGCTTTGAAAGTCTGCTTTTAGAGCAGGATTTCTCCCCCTTGGATAATCTTTCTTTAGTATAAAATTTCTGGAGGAAAGTTTCAGTATAAGGTGAATGTTTTTCTACAACAGGTTTTGTACTCTATAACATTGATAGTCTTTCTATGCATATATATTGCTATTAAGATATGGATATGATGAAATACAAGTATGGCCTTAAAGCAGAGTGAAGAGGCTTTATTGTTGTACATGTAAAATATACTTCGAATTATAAATACTCAAGGGAAATCAGCGTTTAAAATTTTCAAATATATTTGAACAGTGCTAATGAAATATAGATCCTTAATTTCATCATTATAGTTTGAACTGATGTAGAATGAATTTGGGCTTTTAAGCTTTTAAAAGAAGACAAAAAATAAAACCATGAAATACTGAGAGAAATTTTTAAGTAAAATGTACCGGCCTTCAGTTGTAGATTAGGCTTTCACCTCTAAAATCTTTCCACGTAATGTGAACCAGGAATTCCTTTGTAATTTTGAAGAAGTAATACATAATTACACCAGGTAAAATTTTTGGTTAAGTCGTTCCTCAAACGAAAGAAATCATATTTTCAAACTCACAAGTACATAATTTATTTGTTGATCATACGAGGGGCGTTCAATAAATAATGTCATTGGGGCTCGGAAAGAAACAAAAAACGCTTTTTTATGACTTAGTCTTAATGATTTAACTAAAATATTCTCTTTCAATTTAAACACATATCCGTAACATCTTCATTCAATTTTTAATTGTTTTTCGAACACATTTTTGAGTATGACCCTTCGTACACTGGAATATGGCAGATCCTATGATTTGGTGTACTTAATTTTTTCTTTCTGATAGATGTGTTTCTAAGTTTAGGAAATGAAACAAGTCAAAGGTTGACAGATCTGCTAAATTTTGTTGGTGTGACAAAACATTAACTTTCTGTTTATCCCCAAAACTCCTTTACTCTTCATGGCCTGTGGTTTTGGACGCCGTCATGAAGACATTTAATGTAGTGAATTCCTCATACTGTTTCCTTCCTCTCATAAACCTTTCAATTTTTTGCAAAAAAATGTTTTCTAGACTCCTCCAGAAAATAAAACTTCCTCCCCGAGATGAACTTGAAGAACAAGACCGCTAATATTTAAGAAAATAGCACATAAAACTGTTTTATGCTCCTGCACTTCTTTGCTCTTCTTAGGCCTTTGCAGTTTTGTCAAATGCATCTTATTGTAAATTTGTTTTGAGGGCTTAAGCAAAATGGATTCAAGTTTCATTATCTGTTAGAATTTCATACAAACGTGGATAAGTACAAATTTAGATTTTTTAAAATAATTGTTTGGATATTCCTACACGCTGTCGTTTTCACTCATTTTTCAAAATAGGGTGACCTATGAGTATTAAACTTTTTTACAATAAAATGTATCTTTAAATTAGTATGAACTATCTCCAAAATGATTTTTATCAATTTTGCTATGGGTAATAAAGTCAATAAAACATAATCAGTGATAATTTTTTTTACATCGGTTGTTGTAAGTCATTGTTGCCAAGGACGGTGCCCGTTTTTGATGCCCATTATGTAATTTTTGTTTATTGAAATCTACATGTTCACCTGTCTATAAAACAGGCATTGGTTGTTGTAAATTTCAAATATTTCAGTTACTAGATTTATGGATACTAAAAAGTTTTACAGCTGCTTTAATGGAGCGTTTAATTTTACTCTAGTTTACTGATTCTTTACCATTTATTTTTAATGCAGTGTCTCAAATAGCCCTTGTTTTCCAGCTTCACACGATGAAATAATGCGATGAAAGGTGGTCACACAAACTGTTATCAATTCATTAAAGATTCAATAATGAGAGAAAGTCAAGCTTTATGCCATATGACTACTATGATGAATGCCATCGAGCCAATGACATTACTTATTGAACGTCCCTCGTATTTACAAATTACTAAATAAGCTAAGTACCCAAATTAGCTGACGTTGCTATGAGATTACAGATGGATGATTTTTTTTCTAAATATTTGGAATTTTACAAATGTTTTAAAAGAATAAATGCTTTCCTTTGCTTTCATATTCAGAATGACATTGATGGAGTAAAGTTAAAGTGTACTTCGGCTTATAAAAGCAGTGTTTTTGTATTCATTTTCGTTTTTTTAAAGAAATACTTGATTCAAATACTCACAAATTAGTATGTGGAACTTGTAAATAAAATGACTCATAAATTTTCTCACTCACACTTTTCAGAAATGATGGATCCACAGATAAAATACGTTTAGAGGGTTTACAATTATCATCACAGGTGCCCTGATATACAGTTAGAATTTGTGAGCAAATACGTACCGCTACGCTGAGAGAGGATGTTGAGACATCGAATCTAGCGATTTTTTGAGATACTTATTTAACAATATCCCATGAGTTCAAATTTTGGGTTGAGACTCAATGATTTCAAATATATGCTTAGAAAATTCTTGCTTAAATTGAACAGCATCTAAGTCTAAAACAATCATTAACCATTGATGAAAATCTGTCTTTTATCTTTTTTTTTTTTAAAATATTGCAGCTGTGGTTTATATTGATTCTGAAAAACGAGGGGGAAAATCCTATTTCGGGAAAAAAATAGTGGGGAATTTGGCTCTGTTGTGAGATTTCCCTCGGGGGTAGAGTACAATTTTCCGGGGGGGGGGGGGGTGGTTATGAGGCAAATTCTACTCTATTTCACCGATGTCTGTATTTCAGTTATCAATTCGTTGTGGCACTTTAAACAATTATGGTTGTGGTATGTAATGAAGTTTTCTTAATGTATTTTTATGTAGTTTTGATACTAAAGAAAGACTGCACTGTCGAGGATGAAGTAGTTGTGACAGAGAATATAAAGGCCGCTCTAATGTTATTGGAGACTTCAGATATTGTTATCTGTAACGGGGCCATTGGATGTGGTAAAACAACAGCCATGAGAAACAGTTTAAAGAAAAACAATGGAGAACTATTTGGATGGAGGAATATGTTGACGACTCAGATCTAAGTGTCAATGACATTGAATATACATTGCTCTGTTGTGACAATCTGTTTGGAACATTTAGTTGCAATCTATTTCCATCAGATAGTGACAGTCTTTTTGGAAAATTAAATTGTAATTTACATTCATCAGAAAGTCCTCCTGCATTTCAGGATATTTTGGAAAAGAAGAGAAAAATATATGGTAAACATCTAAAAATTGTGCTAGGTATACATAATCATGTGTATGACATGGTTATTAAAAGATATGCATTAGAGCTATTCCAGAATCAAACAAGGATTATATGTATGGATAAACAAACACAATCAGAGCTATTGTTAATTTGGAAAGAAGAACAAAAACAAGGCCATTGTGTTCATGATTCAAATTGTTGGTTCAAAAAGTTGACCTTTTCATCTGTGTCTGCAAAACTGTCCCTTCATAGTCAAGGAATTGTTGGAAATTCACTTTTACTTTTGATGTACTGCCACCATCACCATTTCTTCTCTAATGATGAGTTTACAAAATCACCAGTATCAGCTCTAGTTGAACATTTTAAAAAGATGAAAGAAGAATGTTCAGAACTTTTCTATGTCCTTGTATATATCATGTGTGTTACTGTATACGACAAAGACCAAGGTCTTGAAGACTGGGCAGGCTCAGTTGATGCTAGTTTAACAACTCAAAATGTTCAGATAATGGTTGAGAAGTTTCCAGAGTATTTTTATGAAGATGAGAAAACCATCGAACTCCAGCACGAATTTCTTAATATAGCGCTGTTTAAAGTGGCAATAGAAATGCCTGAAGTTCAAAGTTCACTTATCAGTTTTTGATGATTGCACATTATTCTCCAGTTAGCAAGAACCGAGGAGAAATTTGAGAATGAATTTATCAGTCGGTTCTCTTTGTTTGATGATAAAAAGAGGGCACTGGGAGAGAGATTACTAAAGAGAATCACAGAGACCACTGGAAAACAACGCAAGAAACGCCATATAAAGAGAACTTTTGAAAAAGTAAAAATTAGGTTTGGAAAACCCATGAAGAAGTGAAGGTGACATCTCTGTATCCCTATACTCTCCTGTCGATTTTACTTCAGTTTATCATAAGCTTCCTGATGAAAGTTTATCATTTGCTCACCTGTCAGTATTTTGTCCAAGTGATTACTCTAGGTTTTTTTTACTTGTGTGTGTTCAAATGAAAGTTCAAAAAAGAGATATATGCTATTAAATAGATTGGTTGAATTGTGTGTTGTTTAATTTTTTTTTAGGATAATATTCTTTTCGTCACTATACTTATATTTATTAATCAGGGCAGTTGAGTAATAAGGATCTCAATGAAACCAAAACCTAGATCTACAATGAAGATTGGCGTGACTGGTATCTAATATACAGGGATCAGTTGTGCGAATAATCTGGATTGAACGAATAAATCTTATTTGGAATTACTAAATCAGAAACATTAAAACTTACGTGGATGCATTATGGCACTGCACTTAAAACTTTTTGCGTTTGAATTGGGACAAAATCAACTGAGTCACTCAGGTGACATATTGTTAACCGCTTTCGTTCGTCGTACGTCTGTCGTAAACTTCTCAACATTTTTAGCCTATTCTCTGCAACCACTGAACCAATTTCAAACAAATTTGGCATATAGCATCTATGAGTGAAGAGGAACATAAATTGTGAAATTATATATTATTTAATGTGTTCACTTAAGCTTTGTAAACTGTTCGCATGTTATGTAAAGAATTGTCTCAATTTTTTTAGAGATCTTGCGGTGTTTAGCTGATCCAGTGGTGAAAGTGCGATCACGTGTTCAGAAGCTCTTGCGCAGAGTGTGAGATGTGAGGCCATGAAATACAAAATTTTGCAGGCATTCTTCCTCATCATACATGTATCTGTGTACTTTGTTAATCAGCTTATTACCCAGGAGCAGAAAAAAAGATTTTCAAAGAATTCGTGCATTTTCATAATCATTAGAGCTCCACCCTAACAACAGAGCCCCTGACCCTTGTGAGCAGTTTACAAAGCTTAAGTTAACACATTACATAATATACAGAGCTAAATTCTAACCACAAAAAATGCAAAGATACAAATAAATGCATAAAAATATGTTTTCCAATAATATTGCAATAATTATGGAAACATCAAATGTTAAATATATCCAGAATTGATTGATAGGTTGAATTTGCTGAATCGCAATTCCGCCTTTCATACAATATTTTGATTCATAAGTGTAGAGGAGCATTTGAAACACTATCATCGAATTTTGGTGATGAACGTACAAGAATTATCTCGAGGATTCATAAACTCCCATGATACCTTACTCATATTTTGAAGACTGACTTGAAGGGAAAAATATGATTTATTTGAGCATTTTAATAATAAATTGATAATTTTAATACATTTCTGTAACACTCCCGGGACAGGATGGAGCTATAACCCTAGCGATGACATTCTCTCTGTTGGAGCTAACATTGAAAAAAAATCCGTGTTTTGTGGAATCTGTATTGTGATGGTCAAGTTGATGTTCCATATATTTTGGGTATATATGGACGGATGAGAGATAAACCTTTCGACGGATCATATGTAACATCCCAAAGAAGCCGATTGTAATGCATTATAATCATGATCGAAAATAAGAATTAAGTAATATATTCTTTCAAATATACCTACTAGTTTTATATTCACAATCTAATATATGAATTGAAATTGACATACCATTTATAAAGGATGGAATATAAATGTATTATGGAAATGAGAATCAATTATTTTTGTCCCCCGCTTGAAAAGTGGGGGATATTAATTTGGGTTTGTCCGTCTGTCTGTAACGCTTTCGTTTCCACACGATATCTCGAGAACCCTTTGAGCTTTTGAAATGAAATTTGACATAGCAACTCCCTATGGACTAAAGAAGAACCCTATTGATTTTGAGGTCAAAAGGTCAAAGGTCAAGGTCATAAATTCGCAAATTCTGTCTGTTATAACACTTTCGTTTCCGCGCAATATCTCAAGAACCCTTTGAGCTTTTGCAATGGAATTTTACATAACAACTCCCTGTGGCCTAAGAAAGACCCCTATTGATTTTGAGGTCATAAGGTCAAACTTCAAGGTCGTTAATTTATACATTCTGTCTGTGTGTAACACTATCCTTTCAAGGCGATATTTCAAGAAGATTTTGAGCCTTTGCAATGTAATTTTATACCAAAACTCCCTAGGACCTCCCTCGCCCCTCTCAAAGTGACCCGCCCCGTTTGTTTTATTAGTATTTATAGTATTACATGTCGCTTTTTTGTCCCCCGCTTGAAAAGTGGGGGATATTCATTTGGGTTTGTCCGTCCGTCCGTCCGTCTTTCTGTCTGTCTGTAACGCTTTCGTTTCCACACGATATCCCGAGAACCCTTTGAGCTTTTGAATTGAAATTTAGCATAGCAACTCCCTATGGACTAAAGAAGAACCCTATTGATTTTGTGGTTATAGGTTAAAGGTCAAGGTCATAAATAAGCAAAATCTGTCTGTTATAATACTTTCGTTTCCACACGATATCTCTAGAACCATTTGAGCTATTGCAATGAAATTTTACATAGTAACTCCCTGTGGCCTAAGAAAGACCCCTATTGATTTTGAGGTCATAAGGTCAAAGTTCAAGGTAGTAAATTTACACATTCTGTCTGTGTGTAACACTATCATTTCCGGGCGATATTTCAAGAAGATTTTGAGCTTATTCAATGTAATTTTATACCAAAACTCCCTAGGACCTCTCTCACCCCTCTCAAAGTACCCCGCCCCGTTTGTTTTATTAGTATTTATAGTATTACATGTCGCTATTTTTAGCACAGGGGCATGAGGAGAGTTATTGCGTATAAAACAGGTTTTCGGTGGACTTGATGTTCTTATTACATCTATTAGAACTGTTTAATAAAAGCTAAATAAATCAAACACCATGGATTGTGTAAAATTTTGACAATACCGAACATGAATATATACATGTATGTGACTTCACTTCTGCATATACTTGACTCCATGAAATCGATTCCGTGGTCTAGTGGTATGTTTCTCGCTTCCAATGTGAGAGGTCCCGACTTCAAGTCCCGGACGGACAACTTTTTTTTTGGAAATGCTTTTTTTTCACTACCCGGTAAATAATAGTATTCACCACGCGAAATGAAAAATTTACGAGGTCTGGCTTGTACAAACTCATAAAATCATCATTACAGTGTGATAAATATTCCATATAAAAAGAATCTTTTACACACATAGTAAAGAATAAGCAATTAAATCTTTATATCCATAATGGTAGATTTTATTTGCTTCAGTATACATGCATGTATACATTTAATAATTCTACAAATTCAGTGAGGGGGATCCAACTCTCCCCCCTCCCTCCCCCCGAACTGCGCATGTTTTACTTTATCCTTAAGCGGGGGACACAAATTCTCTGAATTAGCTTGTTTTATTTAAGTCATTCGTTAGGCGTTTGAGAAGGAACTGTAATGTTAAAGATTGAGTTGTTGTGACAAAGAATATTGAGTCAGCTCTGGAATTATTAAATACCTCAGATATTGTTATTTGTGTAGGCGCCATTGGTTGTGGTAAAACAACTGCCCTGACATACATAGAGGGTGTTGGACGATTTGGTTTGAGGAATATATTAATGAAAAGGAACTGATGAAAAATGAAAGCAAAGATACTCTCCTTTGATGTGACAATTTGTTTGGAACGTTCAACAGTATGGTATTTTCGCTCGAAACTGTCATAGGATTTGAAAATGGGTATTTTAGCTCGAAACTGTCATAGGATTGGAAAATGTTATACAAAATAAAAGAAAGAAATGTAAAGGTCATTTACAAGTTTATTGGGAATACGAGGGTTATCCGGTAAAATCGTGGACAAGTTGTCTTGTGTGAAAAATAATCATCACAGCGATCTGAAATATTATGTTATATTATACTTTCATGTAAATTAGTTGAATCTGATTGGTCGAGAAACATTTATTACCCGCTGAATAATGAAGCCACGCCCTCCAGCGTAGCAACAGTCAACATTGCTTGACGACGGGTGATATTCCAAAAAATAGCGACTGCGCAGAATTTATGCGCGCAAGGTTCACTGTTATATGTATTTGTATAAAACATTCAGTATAATATAATAAATATTGCATGTAGTTAAGAGTTGCGCCTCGGTTGACAATGGTTTTCTTGGGGTGAAAATGTTCAATGTTACACTCAACTACATGCAATATTTATATGATATTATACTTTCATGTAAATTACTTGAATCTGATTCGTCGAGAAACATTTGATAAAAAACACTACTACCCGCTGAATAATGAAGCCACGCCCTCCTGCGTAGCAACAGTCAACATTGCTTGACGACGGGTGGTATTCCAAAAAATAGCGACTGCGCGGAATTTATGCGCGCACGGTTCACTGTGATATGTATTTGTATAAAACATTCAGTATAATATAATAAATATTGCATGTAGTTGAGTGTAACATTGAAAATTTTCACCCCTCGAAAACCATTGTCAACCTCGGCTGCGCCTCGGTTGACAATGGTTTTCTTGGGGTGAAAATTTTCAATGTTACACTCAACTGCATGCAATATTTATATAATATCGAACATTCTCCAGTTAACAAAACCCAAGGAAGAATGTGATAGCGATTTTGTCAATTGTTTCCACCGTCCCACACAGACAACAAATTCGAAGCAAATTTGTTAGAAAGTGGAAAAATCTAAAAAAGAAATCATAAATGAAATGGAAATGATTCAAAGAAAACACCCAGGCAGCTAAAACAAGTTAGATTTTTACAGTCCTTTCTTGACGTGCGTACGTTTTTAAAACAGAGAAGAAAATTGAGGAACAATTTTTTTTTTTCGGAAATAGTTACAGGTAATAAAACTTGGATTTCTTATCTTGAACCTCAGAAGAAAATTGATAATAAGAAGTGGTTGCCTAAAAAAGGCAAATGCCCTGTTATCGCAAAACGATGCCAAAGAATAAAGAAGGTATACTATGCAAATTTCTTTAAAAGTAAAGGTCCTTTTTTCGGGTTGCTATTCCAAAAGGCAGATCAATCACCGATCAATCACCGGACAGTTATATAAAAATCGTGCTAAAGAAAGTTAAAACACT
The DNA here is from genome assembly GCA_003671525.1 of Saccostrea glomerata. NCBI lineage: Eukaryota > Metazoa > Mollusca > Bivalvia > Ostreida > Ostreidae > Saccostrea > Saccostrea glomerata. Next base: position 573 of record PRKT01001584.1, on the reverse strand, counting down.
ACATACGAAAGGAAGAGACCAAAGTCTACAATTCGCAACACTCGAATTTTTTTCAGATCATTTTCGGAAAAAGAAAAGGTTCATGTTATACCCAGTCCTCCCTTTTCTCCAGATTTATCTCCCTGTGACTTTTATTTTCCCCAAACTGAAATAGCACTTGTCAGGAAGAAGATGTGCTTCAAGGACTGCTTTGGTTTCTGCCATTTATCAGTTCATGAATACCATACCCCAAAACATTATATGAATGCATTCATAGGTTGGCTAAAATGGTTGGAATTATCTGTGTCTGTCAAAGGAGAGTATTTTGAAGGGAACTATTAAAAAATTAACGAAAATATATTCTCGAGTTCTTTTTCTTTTGAATACGATGACATTTCTTATTGAACGCCCCCGGAAACATTTCAGCAGAAATGGTTCATAAGAGGAAGTTTTCTAACATTTTGTGGATTCACATTACCAGCGGCAAAGGATGGGGCTAAATTTTGGCAATCAAAGTATTGAATGAACATTCACGAAATGTTCTCTCAAGAACCACAAAGCCAAAAAAAAAATATGTTTTAGCTCTTCGAGATC
>PRKT01001583.1:36740-66643 GCA_003671525.1 Saccostrea glomerata | reverse complement strand
AGTAGTATATGCTTTTGGACTTTGATGTTAATCACGAATACGCAAATCGTTTGAGCGATTTTCTATACATTCCTTGTCCCTGTACAGATCCACTGCTTCTAAATAAAAACTTGTTCTAAACTCATTGCATTAAATAAATAATTATCTTTAAGTATAGATGATCGCGTAAAAAAAGATAATTATTTTTACTGAAGCGTTTTATTATAAGTAATAAACCAGTAACACAGTAATACTGGTAACGTCATTCATGTATTTGACGACAGTCTTTCTACCATTACTCGAGAGTATTGTTATCAATTTTTGTAATTTTACTATACTATGTTTTATATATAATAGGGTTTTTAGGTTTTTCCTAAGGTAAAAATATACTACAATAAAATAAAGGGTTAAAATTTATTGATATAATTTACAAATCTTATCTTACCGCCATTACTGATCAGAAATGTCACAATTTAGCGGTTATCAAGACGTCATTTTTTGTGCAAAGGATCGTTCGACCTTAAATACATGTAGTAGCAATCGGAAGTAATACAATGCTGAGTAGAAGTTAAAAAAGCAAATATAGTGAAAGTTAAAAATTCTCTAGACATTTAGCTGTTTTTTTTTTAAATCCATTACCTATTTATTAAGTTTGCTATAAAGTATTTTAGTGTATTCTTTCAGCATGTTCTTTTTTGATTATGATGTGTAATACAAAATATTTTTTAAGATGGAGAAAATGTGGCAAACAGGACATTGATCAAATAGAAGATCAGCAGCAGGATGAGGCAAATCAGTATGCACAAGTAGACAAAACAAGGAGCAAGAATCCATTACATTGGAACCACAGCCAAAGAATCCCGAACACTCAGATGGTAGGGGAATGGTTATGGCAAAGAATTCTTATATTGAGAAAAATGAAGGAGTCTATGATCACCTTGGAGAAACAGATTTCCGCAAGGATGTTAGGGAAGAAACCTATGATCACGCTGGTTTTGTAGTAGGAAGTGGAGACTGCGATTATGAAACCACACAAGGTATTAAGAGACGGGAACAGGAAAGCACGTACGATCATGCTGGAATATTTCTTTCTGAGGCTGCTACATGCTAAATGCTAAAATCATGATGAATATAACGGTCATAAAGAAAGGTTCGACAAAGCTACTGGTGAAAAAGACTAATTGTGTGATTTTTGTTTGCAATACAATTTCATGAATCACGAACTGCAAAAAGAAAAATCCTGCATGACTGTTTTAAATTACTAGTATAGACTTTAAAACTAACACACCTGCACAATATTAATGATATAATGAGTATTATATTTAATATACACTATATGTACTATATCTCTTCACTTTTCAGTTTCACTCTATTGTTTGAAAAATGTTCACTTTGCTTTTCAATCTTACCCAATTAATAAAATTATGAGTATCCCAACTTTAACACTGTGCATGGATAAGAAAGGGTCTATCTATTTTCAAAAAAAATTGTTACCAATAACTCAAGCAATTACACCTGTTGCATTTCCGATAAAGCACTGACTATAAATTTGTCATTGATCATCAAAGAAGTTGGTTGATTTATTTTTATGTGACATTTATATGTAAAACATTCATGTAGAGAAGTTGCCAATTACCAGTGAAGTACTTCAAATTTAGTCCCACATAGTATACTAAGCACTCAGGGACTTTAATAAGAGAGTTTCCTGTATCGTACCAATAAATTTTGTAACACGGGACTTCAGAATTTAAGGTTTCATCCGAAAAAGATTTACTTTCACCTTTAGTGCGGGGCGCTTGGCGAAAGAACAGAAACTACCTATAGCTAATATGTTAACATCTTCTGTTTGACGCAGCGCAGGAAAAGAGAACTGACCCCAGAGCTTCTCGATCACGAAGCGGACGAAATATCAACTGGCTTTTGTGAATGGTTCAAAAAAGTTTTGAAAAAGAGTTATTGAAAAGGATTTGATGTTAAACTACATACGCTATACATATTACGGTATTTTCCAAGGGCCAAAATATTGTGGTTTGAGAAAAAGATTGTTCCCTTTTTGGGATTTGATTTCGTCGTTAAAGAATAGTTCAGTAATATAATAAGGGAAAAATATATTTTGTGGTGAACATATATTTGTTGGTCTCTTCATACCTCCAGAGAAAACAATCAAAACTTAACCCCCACAAAAATTAATGATTTCACAGTATACCAATAGGATTTAATACTTTTTTTGTCATCTTCACAAGTGATATATATAAAAATTCTAAAATACAATGTATATCTGTTTTTTTTTCCGTTGCTCTTAATTGATGTTACATGTAGGGGTTGAGGGTTTTGGGGTATATCCAAGAGTCAAAGGCCAAATTGTGAGCAATGAATCACCTAGTGATACACACACCCTCAAAGAACAAGCTATGGTTTCCATACAAATCTTGCCCTGTGATTTTCTATAAAATGAAACAGAAGTAAACGCAAATTAAAAAATTTTTCCTTGACATTGGATATCTAATTTTTAGCGACAAGTAATATTAGCGATTTTAAAATGCTCAATAAAAAAACTATTACAACTAAAACACAACAATTTTTTTAGCAATCTTCAATTTAAGCAATCTTCGGATCCTCGCTAATAATGCCAAAATTAAAACCCTCGCTAAAAAGTTCTGCTCATACGGTATTGAAATTGCATGCAAAAAAATCAGACAAATAATTTTCTTACTTTTGTTTTTAAATGCTAATTGTGACATCATAAACATATGCATCTTCCCCTATTTTCTGAAAAAAAAGTTGCAGAAGACACCAGTTTTCAATGAAATTTTATTTCATATAATAATGTCCACAGGCATCCACAATGAATTTGATATATGTGATTTCTACTGACTTTTGCACAAAATATAAAAAATCAAAGTGAGCGACGGCTATGGACACGATTTTCTAAAGGAAAATTACCCTTGCTATGGGCCATTTTAATTCTTTTTCTGTTTCATTATAGACAAATGTGTCACATTCATGACGTCATATTTGCAGATTGGCAATCCTTCATGCCATATTCTATCCTGATTTTTCAAAGTAATATATATCCACTTAACTAATAGTAAAGCCATTAAACATTTTGTTGATATTACATTTCTGGGGCACACTAAAGCTAAAATCATACCTTTTTTTGTTTTAATGGCAAAGTCCATGTTTTTTTTCCTGCGATATTCGAAATACTGTTAAGTGACAGATAAAAAAAAGTAAATTAAAAAAAAAATAGGAGGTGCACAATGGCACTGTGCTTTTAAGATTATGTAAAAGTCATTAAATTTCAGTCAGTGGTAAAAGAAGATTTGCAGAAAAGAGAAAAAAGTTTACCCAAAAGCGTAACAGACGGACGTAAAGACAGACAGTCAGACGGAAGAACACAGACGGCTAGACGCACGGGCGAACGAACTTCCCGATCACCTTATACCCTCCGGATTTTCAAGCGAGGATATTAAAATGACATTTAATGTTTGGTTCTTTTATTTGTTTTTTGTACGATTTTTTTTCTTTTTATTACTTCATAGTGTTAGAAATAAGGCATTTAAATCTACACAAATCAGTTTTTAATGAAAAAGGAAGTTATTTGCAAAGAAGGAAATCTTTATGTCCTTCCTTGTGGCGTTAATACGCGCTATTGAATGTACACGTACATATAAACATACCAAAAAGGTAAGGTATATATTTTTTTTCATATAACTTGGGGATCTTCGAAGATGTGTTTTGTCGACTTATTTAATTTTTTAGAAAATTACAGTGTTATACGAAAAATGTTCTTCAGAAATTATATACAGTTACATATATAGAAAGTTTTATAATAAAAAAAATCCCTTTAAAGAAATGTCGTTTGATATTCGATATTTATTTATTTCACTTTATAAGTTATTACTATTAGTCTACGCACTATTATTATACTTGTATCTTCAAATATAATCTGTTGTCAGGAAAATATACTTGTTCATGATGCATAAATTTTTGCCCTTCATACTTTCAATTTTTTGACTAATAAATGTACAGTTTCCTATGAAACTATGTTTAAATCTGATCCTGTAGTTAGTGTGCATTGTAATTAATTCCCGTAATTTATCTGGTAAAAGTAGTGTCCTGGGAATCGGTAATTTTACTGCAGGTGTAACTATATTTCTTCAAACTGTAATCAATAGTTATTTTTATACACATATTGCAGGTTTTGTGTGATGGGTCTTTAGTCTGTAACTATTACAAAATTTACTTTAAAAAAGTCTTTCTTAGGTGTAAGACAAATTATTTTTGCTTATTGCGAAGAGATTACGTGTATAAACCCAGAGCTGACATAGGTTCAATAACTTCAAAGAAGTTGGCAGTGGAATCTGTGGTGCAAAATTGAAAAAAAAATCAATCATCCATACATTGTTACTCTTAAAGATAAATAAATTGTTGAAATACATTATATGAAAGGGGTGCTTGCGTGGTGTAGTTGTTAAAGCATCAGCAGGCATGCTTATGAAAATTTCCTAAGATATGTCTTAAGACGTATCTTAGGATATTTCTAAGGACATATCTTAGGCACATCTTAAGATACGTCTTGGGTTGTAAAACGAAAGCATCTTAGGATTATCCTAAGTTAAGATGTCGTAAACTCCATCTTAAGCATTTTCTTCTTTTTCTTTTTTGTAAATGAAGAACTACAAGAAGTCCCTTCATGTATTTCAAGTTACCATCAGATGTAGATGTAAGGGGAGAGGGTGTTGGGGGTAAGCTCCCTTTAGTAGTAGCCATATGCGAATACATGTTTTGTATAACTATAAAATTAATGTGAAAAAAAAAACTTTCAGGTTTGGAGACGATTATTTTTTTTATTTTCCTTGCTTATCAAAAACATATCTGAGTCAGTTTTTCTTTAGTTGGTGTGTCCCTACTTCTTTTTTTAAAACATGATTGGATGCGAGACTTATTTTTTTTTATGTATGTTTTTTAAATTCATTTAAACTACTATTTTTATCGATTTTTATTACATACATATATATTTTTAGCAGTTTAGTCCATTTTATCCAGTTTTGTGTAAAAAAAAAAAGTAATATAATATACAACTGTAGCTACTTGTGTACAATCTTGTTTACATCTAGCAGAATCAGAAAAGCGAAGCTACATGACAATATATAAAACAGTACATTTTTCATAGTTATTTGTATTATTGGATAAGTAATTTACAAAAGATATAAGGCATAACGTCCTTTCTGGTCGTTGATCAAGTTCTCTCTCTCTCTCTCTCTCTCTCTCTCTCTCTCTCTCTCTCTCTCTCTCTCTCTCTCTCTCTCTCTCTCTCTCTGGAAAAGGAAGAGGCAGTCACCCTTACATTTTTTTCAAAATATGTGTTGTTTCTCTGCTGTTTTCATTATTTACACCGGCTAATACCAAGAAATGCAACAGATTGATGCAATACACAGGCATTAAATTCTGACCATGTATGTACTTAGATCTTTTATCCCTCCGTTTTGCCCCAATAAAAAAAACAATTGTTTGTATATTTTTATCTTTTTTGAAAGGGCTTGAACAAATCTTTTCAATGATTTAATCTTTAAATGCATTCATGTCAATTAATGCTGGCACGTAGCATATTTTTTGAAAGAAGAGGAGAGGGGGGGGCAGCCTAGAGAATTTTTTTTTGACTTACCTGAAAAAATTGACAACCCCCCAAAAAGGAAAATTACCCAACATCGAAAATCCTATTTCAGGGGTGGAGTGGGTGGGGGAGGGGTGGGTGGGGTGAGTAGAGACCAACATTTTTCAATGTCAACTTTTTTCAGTACCAATTTCTTAGAATTTAATTCTACATTTCCCTGATATCAATTACATAGAGTATATAGTGGGGGGGGGGGGGGGGGGGAACCAGCCTTTCAATGAACATTTCAGAACAATTTAAGTAGCAAAAGTAATGATGGAAAAAAGTGAGGGGCCAGGCCCCCCTGCCCCCCCTCCCCCCTCCGTTGCTACACGCCTATAATGAGTGCCTGTGCATTTTTATTAACTGTTTTTTATTAACTCTCCATTTTCGTGTGCACAGGCTAATGCATACATTCGTACGATACAATGCTCATAAATTGATTTAGTTCATTAAAGAAATCATTAATTTACGACAAATACATGTATTTGATTTATTTAAACACAAAAAATTCTTAGCTGTTTTACTGACACCAACGCTTCTTAAAATCACCTAAGATATGACTTAAGACATGTCAGCAGTCGTCTTAAAGTTAGGACTAAGATTAGGAGGTGTCCTAAGATAGGATAGCTTCGATGCCCTCACTTAAGACTAAGATATGTCGTAAGAACGTCTTAAGATATGTCTTAGTCCTAAGATAGCTTCGTAAGCATGCCTGCTGCTCTAGAGTCACGAAGTAAGGAGCTCGCCCTTCCGAAGCGGGTTTGTATCTTAGTGTGGGACGTGGAGACCGGTTCTTCAGATGAAACCGTATAAACTGAGCTCCTGTGTCGCTGTTTTTGCTAGCAGAAAAAAATATCCCTAACTGCTCAATGCCACTAAGTGCCAAGCATAGGTTAGAATATGAAGCTCTCCACCGGCAAGTGGTGGCTTCTCCATATGACTAATAGCGAGAGGCGCTAAACAACAGACAAACAAACATTATTTGGAAGGGAATCTGTTCATGTCAGAAAGGTTTGTCTGCATGTCTGCAGGTTTATTCAATGTTAAATATTTTTGTATACACGTACTAATGTGTAGAACTCTCAAAATTTTAGATCTTGTTAAAATATAAAGTATTTAACAGTTTGAAACCAAGCAAATTCTGCACTTGAAGAGAACACATATCCACGTACTGCGACATGGGGCCTCAGTTAATACAGTCTCCAAGTCCCAAAAAAGAATCATATGCTTAATCCGCAATACTGGAGCATATACTGATATACTACTGCGCCATGCACGATTTTCAAAAGACACTTTAAGTATAAGCAATTAAACTTTATTTTAATTTTTGCAATAATTGTACGAATGTTTTTCTCCAAAAATGCATTTTGTTTTAACAGAAAACTACCTTCGGAGTGATCAGGAAGTACTATAAGCTGCAAAAATAAAGTTTTAGTGCTTAGATTAAATGAAAATATAATGTACGAGCGTATTTGTATAAGTACGTAATCTAGTTTGTTTTATTTGATCTGTCTGGTTTTCGTCTTGCTGGGGCATTTCGGTTTAATTAACCGGCGAAGTTGACCAAGTTATTTTATCGCGAGTACCAATTGAAAAAAAATGCATTTTGAAAGATGAAGATGAAACTAACTTTTGAATTTTTTTGTAGAATTTAATTGTTTTAAGGAGTCAATTAAAACAAATATTTTTAGCATTCCCTAATAGCAAAATATTAATGAGGCAGATTATTTTGTTTTATAAAATACTTCTCCATTTTTATGCGCCCGGATCCAAAGATCCGAGGCGTATATTATTTTTGTCCTGTCTGTCTTTCTGTTTGTCAGGAATGGTTTAGACTTCATATTTGGTATGCAACTCCACTAATAAAGACCTTTTAAAGGAAACCAAGGTCAATGACCTTTGTGACCTTAACTGTGACCTTTATGCTACAGATATTTTTTTTTTCTGCAAAATTTAACTTCGCCATAAATTTTGAACCATAAAAGATAGAGACTTCATATTTGGTTTGAATACACTACTAGATAAGCTCTTTTAAAGACATCATGGTCAATGACCTTGTGACTTTGACTGTGACCTTCATGCTAAATACAGTTTTTTTTTTCGTTGGCAAACTTTAACATTCGCCATTACTTTTGAACGAAGAAAGATAGAGACTTTATATTTGGCAGGTATACTCCACTAATTAAGCCCTTCACCTGACACCTACGCCGATGACCTTGTGACCTTGACTGTGTCCTATATGTTAAAAAAAGTTTCTTTGAATATTCACCATTACTTTTGAAAAATGAGAGATACAGATTTCATATATACAGTGGCCGGAACGTTATTGTTGACAAACCAATCGTGTAGAATCGTTCGTGCATCGTGCGTGATCGTTCGTGTACATGTAACGGGCGAAATCGTGCGTGTAACAGACTCAATCGTTTGCGGTTTTAATCGTGCGCGTACGTGCGTTTAGAAACGTGTACATTTCGTTTTGTAAGTTTTTATCGGAATGTTATCTGTGAAACAAGTATTTCGTTTATATTTTATTTTTTAATCCAAATAAAAGGATTGAAGCGCATTATATACATAATTGAATGCAGAACGAAATAACTATCGCTTGCAAACAAGCAATATAGTAAGTCGTACAATATTATGTTTTCGTCAAATAGCGTGACTTATTTTGATAAACCGTACTAAGATGTTTTACTATATTTTTCTGAAGGTAATTCTTGTTTGCTGCTAATTGTGGTAAGATATTTTTTTTTTAAATTTCAAATAATCAAAAAGAAATATTTTTACAAATAAATAAATATTTTTCAAAGCTTTCATAAATGTTTAGTCGGCGAATGTACATGTACGTCATGCACATGATTTTCGGGGTTTTGTTTAACAGTGTTTATCTCAGTAGCTTACTTTTAATTAATTTTTAAAGTAAAACAATAATTTGCAATATTTACATTTGCAAATGTTTTCCTTTATATAACACTACTAAAAGCAATGCGTATCTATAACTGTATAAATACGGGTACGGGGTCAAGAGGTCATAGATGTGCGTATGGATAAACGTTTGACGTTATTTCTCAGTGACGTCATAAAGGGTCGACGCGCGTTCAGTGGATTACATACATGCCGTTGGGTTTGAAAAATAATGCATTTCACCCGTTAAAAGTCACAATCAGGCAAATATAAAGTATGAATGAGTCACAAATGTAAATATAAGTAATAAGGTATCATTTTAAAACATCTATCGGGCTATAAATACGGGTTGGTACGAGATTAAATTCATCATAAAGCCCTTCGTTTTTCATGTTTCAGAGATTCATAAACATTTTGAAGTAATGAAAACATATAGATATAACTTTTAAGTTAAGTCATTCCATGCTGCCATTTTTTTCTCAATCGTATCCCCCATTCTACATATTATGAAATCCATTTCAATCAAATTTTACGGTCCACTTACTACTATCTTCTGAGAGAAGAAAAAAAAATCCGTTTTCTTATGTCGGAGAATTATCTAAATTATTATTTATTATCTAAAATAATTACAAAAATCTTACATGTATTTAGTACCAGAAATACCCATTTCCGTTTTTTTTTTCAAAGTCGATGATATAATATAATATATAAATTTATAATTCTTTGAATTTAAAATCAATATAAAGCCGTATTTCGTTTTGGAAATATCGATTCCTAAATAATTTGAACTATTTTGCGTGAAGAATCGTGCGTTTGCGTTAGCAATCGTGTAAGATCGTGTAACGTGTAGAATCGTGAACGTGAAGGATCGTTCGTGTATCAGGTTAAATCGTGCGTTAATCGTGCAGAATCGTGCGTGTAACGTGATCGTTCGTGTAAGTTGTCAACAATAACCTTCCAGCCACTGTAGTATGCATAATTCATCAATCACTTTCTTTCAAATGACACCAAGATTAATGACCTGGTGACCTTGACTGTGACCTATATGCTAAAAATATATTTTTTTTAATTTTGTTGCCGCCGGGCGCATAGTGTTTTACAAACACATCTTGTTTCAATCATGTTTTGTTTTACCACAAACACTCACTTAGGCAAACTTATTAAACATAAATCAGAGATTAAGTGAGAAATGATTAAATATCAGCAGTTTTACAGAAAAGAAGATAACATATAATTATGATAACATGACTTTAAATATATTTCCAGGAAATCTTTAAACACCAGAAGTAAACATTTGGATGATGTAGACTGCAGTGGTATATGGATACAATGAAAGAAATAGGAATAATAATAATCAATGTGATTGTATGCTGCTTCAATGGTAAATACTTCTGCTCTCTCATACTGTTTATCTTCCTGAAATACAATGATTTATTTTAAACATATTCAAAGATATAGATATATTTATTCACTTGACATGTAAAATGCAGAAGCATGGGATATTTTATTGAATACTGGATAGTTTTAAATCATTTTATTTTGGATGAAATTTGAGTGTAACACTTGCTTTTTTGATTTGTAGTCAAAGGAAACATTGAGACATATAACTGGTTTGATGCACAACAATTGTGTCGAAATTCTAGCAAACGTTTAACAACTAATGCGTCGAATTCAATGGATTTTATATGGACTGGAGGACATAAAAGATTTTCTCAGTGGATAAAAATATTAGGTAGTATTTTATGTACATACCACCTGTTCGATGATATTTTAAACGATGTCTTTCAAGAAGTTGTTATTTGGTTATGCACTAAATTAAACAATAAATTATTAAAATACTTATTACTGAGAAGAAAAAAAACTGTATTATTTGTAATATTTTAGATGTATCGACGACGTATTAAATTGTATTTAAATAATAGTAACCTCCATTCTTATGTAGACAAATATATAGAGCGAACCCAAGCATGTTGAAACATACACCGCAAAGTCAACAATATCTGTTTCATGAGTTAATTTTTACTGAAACATCAAATTATGGAGATAACCAAGATTATTCAAGAACAAAAATCTATAAAACAATACAAAATAAGAGCAGATCGAACACAGACTTCCCAAACATCAGAAATGGTACCAGGTGCCATGGATGAGTTAGTTTTTCCTGCAGCTGCCGAAAGGTCACTGCCGCCGAGTCCTCCAAATGTCACAATCGGGAAATAACGAAATAATCCGTCGTCAATTCAGTGTATAAAATAAGAGGCTACACTGTAACAATTAGTATGAAAAGCGTCAGTCAGCATTCAACCCAGTGATAAATTGTATATGCTGACAACGTCATTGGTCATAAAACTTACGATGATGATTATAAACGAGACTGTTGATATTCTTGTTTCATCGCCTTGTTTGACAATAATTTGCCTCGTTTTATGAATTGTTCATATGTACGAGGGCTGTTCAATAAATAATGTCCTCGGTGCTCAGGAAGAAGTAAAAGACGCTTTTCAATGATTTAGTCTTCATGATTTTACTAATTAATCTCTTTTAAGTAAAATACATTTCCAAAACATTTTTTATCCAATTTCTGATTGTTTTTAGAACTCATTTTTTGGGTACATGTATGACCCTTAGTAGACTGGAAAATGGCAGATCCAATGATTTTCTGGACTTGTTTCTTCCCTCGAAAAGGTGTTTTTTTCAAGTTTGGAAATAAAAACAAGTCAAAAGGTCAAAGATCTGGCGAATATTGTTAATGTGAAAAAACATTAACTTTCTGTTTATCCCGAAAACCCGTTTTCTCTTCAGGGCATGCGGGTTTGGACGCTGTCTCGAAGAAATTCAATATAGTGTATTCCTGATTCTGGGTCCCTCCTCTAATAAACCTTTTGATTTTTTTGCAAAGAAATTGCTTTCTAGACTCCTCCAGAAATTAAACTGTCTCTCCGAATACGAATTTGAACAACAATACCACTAATTTTAAAGAAAATTACATATAAATATATCTTTGTGCTCTTTTATACCTGTGCTCTTGTCAGACATTCGCTGTTTTTATAAAGTACATCTTATGGTAAATTTTGTTTTGAAGGTTTTAATCAATAGATTCATGTTCCAATATCTGTTTGAAAATAAAACAAACGTGGATAACTAAAATTACTGAAATTTTAATATAATTGTTAAGAATTTCGTATACGCTGTCGTTTTCACTCATTTTTCAAAATATAGGGTGACCTTTGAGTACCAAGCTTTTTTTTTCCGTCAAACGTTTCTTAAAAACAGTGTCAACTACTCCCGATATGATGTCTATCAAATTTGCTATGTGTCTTAAAGTCGATCATACATCATCAAATATAATTTGTTGAAATTTGGCAACTAGTACATAAGTTGTTATAATTTTTGTTGGCAAGGAGGGTACCTATTTTTGATGCCCATTATATAATTTTTTATCATTGAAATCCACCTGCTCTTTTGTCTATAAAACAGGCATTGGTTGCTGTAAATGTCATATATTTCAGTGAATATTTCTTTGGGATTTTTAACAAGTTTTACGGCAGCTATATTAAAGCTTTTATTTTCACTCTAGTGTACTGATTCTTTACTATTCATTTATAATGCAGTGTCCCGAAAAGCCCTTGTTGAGAGAAGGTCAAGTTTAATGTCAAATGATATCTGTAATGTATGTCATATAGTTCAGGACATTATTTATTGAACAGCCCTCGTAGAGCATGCCCTTGTGTACCTAAGCTACTGAAACTAATAAACTCCGTATGCAGGTGATGAAATTATTATAATTCTTACATGAGTAAGAGAAGTTGTTGATGTTTTACTGATAATATATGATAAAGTCAAACAACCACAATCTTGTATGTCAAAGGAAATAAGTTCTTTATTTTCATCGTGAACTTTCCATGTTGATGTAGTAATTTTCCGCTTTAAACTGAAGATGATTTTTAGATTACCCAATTTATTCGATAGTCAAGAACATGCCTCGAGAGCGATCAATTGTTTTCAACCATGACAACCACTGACAGATTAATTAATTTAATAAAGATTTCAACAGCGTCTAACCTGTTTAAAATTCATATCAGTATATTCTATTGTTCGTTTATGTACATGTATCTTGAAAGCAAATATTACCTACTATTTGGTAATTTGTTGGCTGTCGTGTTTTATACTAGATCTTGGTTTTTATACTGAATGTTATTTTGTTCCCTATACTGATCTATACATGGGGCCAACGACAGAATGTGGCTTCTCAACAGTGGATGTTTTCTATCCATGGGCATGTTATCCCACCTAAATAGGGGTCCGTGTATTATGTTCTGCTCACTAATCTGTATTCATTATGTATAACATAAATAAAAGCATATGATTTTCAAGGTTGCTACAAAGATTCCAGTTTACGAGGTGGACTTATAATTAACATGTCATATCTAGAATACCCATCAATAGGACTATGCCAAGAACACTGTTTGAGACGACATAATAGTGTTTACGCTTTAAAGGTATGCAGTGTTAACATTTCTTTTCCGTTTAAAAAAAAATAATAATATTTGACATTCTGAAAAATTCCTCATTTTCATATTTAAATACAATCAAAATAGAATATAAAATAGCTATTCAAATACACAAAAGTCAAACATGAATATGGTTATGGTAATATTGATGAGATTCTTAGCAAAACATTCAGGCTACACAGTGTGTATGTCTCCAGAAAGATTTCGAAGGAATTCAGCTTCCCTGGGATGAGTGCGATAGAGATTGTTTAAATGCGGATGATGATATTTTGTCTACTGAATGTGGCGGAGAGGAAGCTTTTAATGTGTTTTCAACCGAAACTGGTATTTCTGATTATCTTTAGATTTTCAAAAAAAACAAAAAAACAAACAAATTAATTATAAATAAAAGCAAAATTATACTATATTTGATATCCAATCAATGTAAAATCCTTACTCATACAAGATTTTATTTCTCAATAGCATTGACTACGGAATATTTTGAAATAGTTTGATGTTACATTCAAAATAAATTAAATTTAGGTAATCAATTTACGGATGTCGACAAACGATGTATCGCCCTGCTGTGTAAGAAGGACGTTTCTAGATTTAAGCCACTTGACTGTTCTGATTCCTTGGGAATCATTTGCAGTATTTCTGGTACGTTTAGAATGAAATAAATTAATGTACTTTTTTTTTAAATTTTAAATACTGCTTTAATTCATGAGGTATTTTATGTATGCACGATACAGCATTTTCTATATAAAATTAAAATATACAATTTGATTAATTTTGAAAATCTTCGAGAATGTTGATTTTCGACTTACCGAAAACAAGTGCTAATTTTGCTAAAGATTCAAAATAAAGTTTTAGATTTTAACCATTCACCCGTATTGTAATTGATTTGTAGAAGTATATTCTATTAAGGGAAACTGGAGATCATCATTCCAAAATTGTAAATCTGTAAACAAGACAAATCAGAACGGAATGTTGGATTTTTCAAAAGCTGAGGAAGCATGTAATATAACCAATGTTACCTTTGAGGCTCCATTGTGGGTTAGAGTTGTCCGAGAAAAATATATTTCGGAAGATCGAGGTATCCTTTCTTTTTCGTTTTTTTTTTTTTATGTTTTCTCATATGTTCAAGTTTGCATGATAAGAAATTCCAAAGAGGAAAACATGGCAAGACAATTTAAAGACAATTTGCACATGTATATTAAAAATTATAATATTTAAATATTATTACAATATTTAGATGTAAGACACCCAGTTTAGAAAAGAATATTGCGACTTTTTCTATCATCTTTTCAGGGGAATCCATTTTTGACAAAACATTAATCACCAAATGTCAAAAATGCAAATATAGCCATTGTGAATTTGTAACATGTTTCGAGAAGAATATTACCAAAGTGAATTGCACGGACGTAAGTATATTCATTTCATTAAAGTATTCTATTTCTTATTATTCATGTTATTGACATAGTATACATTTAATTATACTCTAAATCAACTTTAATTCGTCTGTTACAAACATTTACTTATTTTGCAATGTTCCTTTTCAAAACATTTTTTATCGTTGCAGGTCCATATAACTGTATGCGCGAGGGTTGTCCCAAAACGTCGTAGACAATGTTTATAAT
The DNA here is from genome assembly GCA_003671525.1 of Saccostrea glomerata. NCBI lineage: Eukaryota > Metazoa > Mollusca > Bivalvia > Ostreida > Ostreidae > Saccostrea > Saccostrea glomerata. The sequence continues at coordinate 51,974 of PRKT01001583.1, read as the reverse complement.
TTTTTAAACAATAACTTAATAACTTTAGGACAATTTATATGAAGGCCGATAAGGCCTGTCTGCGCACGAACAAAATTCGAAATAATTTACGCGTATTACGCTTAATGATATGCCCAAATTTCATATAAACATAAGAACAAACGATTGGTGTCATGATTTTCATAGCATCGTTGGAATTAAGTTTGATGGAAATGACGTCGTCAAACGCGCACCCGGCGCACGGAGATGTAATAAATTGTGTTGGATATGGTCTATTTACATCATAGACCTGGAAAAGTAAAGAAGTGACATTACACACAAGATTTTAATAAAAAAAGTTTATTTTTAAATGGAGCGATATTCAATGAGAGTTTTTCCTCACTACCGAAAATAGTTACGGCATGTAAGAAGTAGAGTACTATTTGTTATACGCAGACAATTGGGAACAACCCGGACGCGAACGACGTCAAAGAATGTTTATTCTCTCCTGCCTACAATATAAAGCGAACTTTCGACTAAATTGCGACTAAAATTTAAATCTGCTTTAAAAAATATAAAAAAATATGATGATAAATTATAAATAATAAATTTTTTATAATAAATAAAATTTTAAAAATATATACAATAAACAAACTGACAAAAGTGAATTTAAATAATTCCCATAGTCAAGAGTGGTCTATCACTTAAAAAGAAAATATTTAAGAAATAAATAACAAGTTTATAAACTTCAGTGGGAATTGAAGTGGGTCGGTCACGTGATCAAATCCTGTGAAGGCCGAAGGCCTTCTCAGAAGATTTGATCACGTACCGACCCACTTCAATTCCCATTGAAGTTTATAAACTTGTTATTTATTACTTATATATACATTTGAGACAGACAATTGAATATTTCGAATTTAATTATTGCACTAACCGTCCGTCGTAGATTTTGAAAAATGACGCAAGGTGTAAATCGGCTTGCATGGCGGTTACGCTTTGAATTCATTAGGCTAAGGAATCTATTTCGAAGGGAATATTTTGTGAAAGGCTAATTGTGATCAGTAATAGTGAACAGATTGTTGTCTGGGAATATTTTTATTCGTGAAAATTGATAATCGATGCAGAAAAGACACAAGAAACACGTCCGAAGTTTGATGATAAAAAGTTGAAGGAATTTCGGTCGCCGGAAAGGGATGGATGGATCCGATGAATTTAGACACATGTTCGAGCCAATTTATTTGCAATTTGATCAAAAACATTCTACGATTTCAGTAACTAAAGGCATACTTATTGTAAAACACTGATAAATACGGAGACACTGGTGACAGCTTTACCATATAATTATGTTTACATTGAAGTTACGAAAACGCCGAGGTGTTTGGCAGCTATTCATAGCAAGATTGTAATGATATTTCCAACAGATTTACACATCTATCGTGAGTAGAATTTAAAGATAAAATAAGAGTTTATCATGAAAATTTAACGAAAGGTCTACCCAAAAAATAAGGATGAACGTTAGAGACTCTGCAGCTGACAAAAGTGAAAGATGTTAACAAACGCTAGGCCCCTAAGGTGTTAGTTTTCACTATGTACACAGGTTGAATCGATAGCCAACAAACTGAAATACTTGTTTACAATGTAAATAAAATAATTATCATTTTACTTGCTTATTTTGTTTATTTTTGTCCATGAAAAGCAAGTAAGTAGGTCATTTTATAAATAATATTCCGGTAGATATTATTGCGCCGTGTGATTAGGTCACGTATTGACCTCTGACCTTTGACAAACTTCATACAGAATTGAAGATATTTTCTCTCTGTATGTTTATATAATAGAGAGATACCACAAATGTATATATTGAATTTTAATGGACGCGAGTGAAGCAGATAAACTTATCATGACGTTGTAAGAGACTTTTTTTACGTTTGCTTTCGTGCGCCGGGTATACTTATATTCTTTTTTTATTTTACATAATTTTCTTATTAGATGTGATATCATCATCAAACTTGAAATGCATGATCATAAAATGTTACTTTTTGCTATGACAAGGAAAGAAATATAATTTAGCAAAGAGAAGCTGAACTGTTTTCCCTGTCTACGACTTTTTGGGACAACCCTCGTATTTGAATAGAATGTCACCAATGTCACAAACATTTTCACTTAATGAAGAAAAATAAATACAGCATCGTAAGCGATGGAACACTGAATGAATTAACAAAAGGCGATGTTCATTAGAATCTTAAAAATCCTTAAAGCCATATATGGCGAAACTGATCAAAAAAATATATTTTTGAAAAATACAAAATTAAATAAAGAAATATAGTGAATACATTTAAATTAAAGTTTTTCATACAATTCTGAACACGGAGAACAGCTTGTTTCATCTAATAATACGATTTTATCTTCTATGTAATGTGTTATTTAAATCTTTTGTATTTTCTTCCGAGTCGGAGAAAATTCCGAGAATCCAAATTAAATTGTGATATCTGTATAACGCAATTGACTTAGATTTTGTAATTTACGAAAAAGTTCTATCTTTATATAAAGTAATGACACAAATAATAAGTTCATATAATTTTAGTCTAATAATTTTCATTGTACATACGCCACATATGGCTTTAAACACTTCTGCTTTGTTTTAAAACTTTAGAAAAAATAAAATCACGTGCAAAGGTTTACATTGGACAGTATGTACTTCATAAACTACTTTCGTGTTCCTTTTTGTCACATGCTATGAATGCATGATTTGACATTAATTTTCTTTTATCCCTCTTTGCAGACTATATCAAATGCGTAACACCATATATGCATTCACAAAAACCTATCCATAAAATAAATGTTATTTTGCTCTTTGGAGGATTTTCAAATACATTAATATGCACAGTACATTTTTCGATTTTATCTAATCGTTCGTAAAAACATATACCTTAACTGTTTTATGAGAGCATTTTGTTTCAAATACTCACATTTATACGATATTTTTTTATGTTACTTATAAATGAGAGCTTAAAACTAATAATTTGTTCTTGTTTCAGATCTATTAGTTAAATCTTTCGTTGTGTTAAATTGACAGGTGAAAATATAATGTTCCACGAAAGAAAAAAGTGTACATATACATCAATGACAAAAAAAAAACAAGCAGACAACCTTGTCCTAAGGAGGCAAAGTGGGCTTAAACTACTAATGAACATTTTTTCTCCTTAAAAATGGTTTTATAATTTTCTATTACGTGTGATATGAAATGAATGAAATAATCACATTGAATACCGTTAACATTAACTATGCTAAAATTAATGTGATGAGTGAAATAAAATAAATTCTGAAGAAGATTATGTATATCAAAACTTTACCATAAAATATATGGAGATAACGAACAATAGTTACATTTGCAAATTCTTTCTTAGATGAACCACCGTTCACGGTAGCTCAGTCGGTAGAGCGCTCGCTCCTTGATCGGGAGGTCGTGAGTTTCTATTTCGGCCGCCATTGACCCAGTCGATAAAAAATGGGTGTCAACTGTTCCTTCGCCATGCGCTCGGCACTTTGAAGTGAAAGTTGCGGATCCTTCGGATGAGACCTTAAAAACCGAGGCCCCGTGTCAGCGGCAAGCGTTGGTACGATAAAGATCCCTCACTGCTCAATGGCCCTGAGTGCCGAGTAAAGGTCAAAATTTGAAGCCCTTCACCGGCAAACGGTGACGTCTCCATATGAGTGAAAAATTCTCCAGAGGAGCGTATAAACAAATATGCAATATGCAATCTTAGATAAACCTATTGAAGAGAAAACATGTTCAATTCTGTGTGAATGTCATTCGGGGGCAGAGGTCATAGAGTGAACGAATCACAGAGTGGGGAGATACTTTGTCTACATATTTCTGTCAGGCCTCACTGTACAAGTTGTTTGGGAATGTATCTAAGTAACATGTGATAACGATGGAAACGATAACACGATAAACAATATGGATGTTTTTCAATCACAAGATGTAAAATAAATCGTCTTTCGATGAGAATAAGGTTTTGAATACTATAACTAGCATCTGGGTTCATTTCCCAGAGAACGTTTTAACATTTTTGTTAATTTCTTAAATATTCAAGCTCAAAAATCATTTAAACAAAATTGGAGGAGAGAAAACAAGGACCTCAAAAACATCAGATGCGGGATGTTTTTCCATGGAGGAGTGAGTATTCCTTGCCGACCTTGTCATTCTCATTAGGCCTTTGTGCCCAGTAGACCGATAATTTATGCTGAACTTTCTACAAGTGTCAAAGGTAACACTTTTCAAATTTTATGGTACCTGTAAACGAATTTCATTTTGTATATTTATTTACAGCTATCTACGATACATGTAGAAGTTCCTGTCGACGGACCTAAGGGTGAGTCAAATAATTATGGAAACTATGATTTTATATACTTTGAAAGCACATGCACTGTATTTTTTATTTACAATTATATGTAAAGTGTATATGTAAAAAAAAGTTTCAATGTTTGAATAAATACAATATCATGTACCAATTAAATCCTCGCTACCGTATTAATAAATGTTGACTAACTACTTACATGCAACGCGTTGTGTAGAATAATTATAAAGGGGTATGATAATATGGGATAGATAATGAAGGTAAATATATAACTCTATTTATCATACAACCATCCCTTGTATTGACTCAATATAGGTAACCTAATAAACTATAGCTTTATTTGGTCACTGCCCTAATAAAACTACCACCCATTCTCAATATAAGGGCACAAATGCCTCTCTGATTTTTAAAAAAATGAAGTTCAAGAAAACAATTTTTCTATCGATTAACTTTGAAAGAAAGTATCTGAAGATTTTGTTTCCAGATTTTTTTCATCAAATTATAATACATGTACATGGAATAATGAAAAGACGATAAAGCAGAGGGTGATTTTATTCAGAAATGTAGCTTGAAATGTACGTTACTCTTTCTTCAATGTCCAAAAAGATATGTAAAAAAAATGTAGTCATTAAAATCACAATTGGAATAGCTCATCTTAACACCAGCACATCCTACATGTTGTACCAACTCTGTCAGCAACATATTTTCTCGGCATACGAACGTGCGTTTGATTTTTCCTTTCAAAAAACAATGGTTACTTTTTGATCCAGATGTATAAAAACATTTTTTTAAATATATGCTTTAAATTCTTCTCTCTGTTTTGTTTAGAGCGATCAGTTTGGAATCTTGTCATTTTCTATAGATACTGGAACCTAACATGTACATGTAGTAAAATTCTATTTTGTAGTTACTGTCTTTTTTAACATATATCCATGCCGATTTAGAAAACTACGTAAATGTAACGTACATTTCAAGATATATTTCTGTTTAATAAAAAGCTTAAAATTTATCTAAAAATTCATCGTTTTGTTTCAGTTTATTTAAAAAAGATTCTCTATGTAATCACATTGTGTTATGTCGCAATCACCACTATAAAGACACGATTGCCTCAGAATAAGAGTATGTAACGTACATTTCAAACTTGTAATAATATGTAAATTAGTATGTAAATTAGTAATAAGAAAATTTTGAAAAAAAAGCAATTATTGACATAAAAATCATTTCAATGAACCGTTTTAAGGCAGTAAAATAAGAAATCATAATGTAACAAACGAGGTTATTTGTCATCAACTACATGGATGTCACGTCACTTCGGTAACGTACATTTTATATATTATTGGAGAGTCCCCTCCACCTCAGTTCATTACCATTCTTTTATGCTGTTTCGCTGAAATTGACACTGGTCGTAGCCTAGTTACTTCTACCTGTGTGCAAGGGTACAGACAAAAAAATATAAGAGTCAGATGTATTTTGCATTGATCTAACAAATGCTCGTGTTTGGCCATTGAAACTTAACATAAATCTATTCCGAATATATCCATCAACAGTTTGTTAACAATTTCATTTAGTATGTTGTAACATCGTTTGTCAAAACACAAACATACGTGCTTTTCAGCAGATCTGGAAAAACATAACCCAAAATGCAATGATTCAAACAAAACTGAGTATTGTGTGCCTTTCAGTATTTGAAATGTATGTGACCGTCTTGTGTTCTGGGTTTAGGCCTATTTGTTTCTTTTTTACTATTTTTTGTTTCTTTTTTTTACCAATTATAAGCCTATGCATACCTTGTTTTAAATTATCAACAAGAATTAAATTAATTTGACGAAAAGTCGCATATTAAAAGTAAACAAACTGCAAAAAGGTTGCCAAAGATGAATAAAGACATTTACAAATAAATTTTCTAGCATGTGGTAACAGTCTAAAATATTTACGAGGATTAGGGGTGCATTTAGAAGGATTTATGTGGCCAGTTGTCAAATGGATTGTAACGATAATTTTGTTTCGCTCGTGTAAACGCAATTCACTGACTAAATTAAAAAAAATGTCAGTTAGAAATACGTAAAATGTACGTTACCATACGTAACGTACATTTCAAATATAAAAATCAATTCTCTTCCAGAAGCGTACGTTAGACACGCAATATATTGATACTATTTGAACTTGCATATCATAAGAAATGCATCATACAGGTTTCGTATTCAGAAATATATACTAGGTATCAAAATTATATAACATATAATTGACCTTAATATATTTTTTTCCTCAGCAGAAATGTTTCTTTTCATTAATTTTGGGATTTAGCCGACCTCCAACCTTTGAAACTTTCCTTTGTGTACACATTCGAGTGTGTGAAAGTATGAGAATACATGAAAATTCACTTAATTCGAATTTCAGGGTAACGTACATTTCAGTCACGTACATTTCAAATGGTCACTTTTCCTGTAAAAAATAATTTTTAATTGTGTTAACCAAAACGTCTTTGCCAGTTTACAGGATACAAGGGGTTGCTTATTCAGAGTCGTCTCATATTTTCTACTTAATATATATTCTTAATGGAAGAATATAGGTAACGTACATTTCTTTCTTATCTCTACGATTGAAAATGTCTTTCATTCCGTAAACATATTTATATAAGTTGCTCAAATTGTTCTATTACATGTTACATTATCTAAGTAGGAGTAATTAATCTATTGAAATTTCAAATTTAGCCCATCAATAAATAAAGGAGAACAAAACTATCAGGTGTATAATCTTTGTGTTTGCTTGTAATGTGGTTGAAATAGAATTAAGCGACAGGGACATTGCACAATAAAAATTATTTATTATCACAAAGAAAATGTATTTATTGTTATGAAAAGAAATATATATGATACAAGGTTTAACTTATCAGAAAATTTTTACTTAAGAATCAAAACTATATATTACACAGAGGGGATTCAGAATAATATTTGCCTCGGCGACAGTAACGTACATTTCAAATAGGCTACTATATTTGAATTTGGAACTCCTTAAATACCCTTTCAGATCGATAATTATATGAATTCTTATTCATTGTTATATGACTATTTATAATGTTGATTTAGAAATTACATCAGTAATATTTCTTTTAAATGAAAATGAGGCGACATTATTTGAGCCCTTATATTGAGAATGGGTGTACGTGCTGACTTTCGATGGTGGAGTACTTAGCTTACCTAGCAAAAAAATAAATGCTGATGCCTTTTATCTCCAGTTTTATGTAAACAATACTGAAGAGGTGGATCAAAACACTTCAAACGACATGCATGACGAAGGCTTGCTCCCTCCTGTACTGCCCGAATTAATTCCCATTCTGGGTGTTGCTTTCGATTATAGATTATTGAATATTATGAGTGATTTTTTAAAAAATATGTTTATAAATAGATATAATTACAGGCGACGTGGAAACATTTCAAGTTGTATCGATCATCATTGCTGTTGTTTTGGGAATTATCTCTGCTCTGATTTTTACGTATCTATGGTTAGTATCTATACATTTCTATGCTGTATCTTATCTAGTTTTGTATGGAAAAAAAACTTTAACACTCTCTGATGTGTTTTTTACTTCAAAAATATAATAGAGATTCTGTTTATCTGGATTTAAGTCAACGGAAAATCAAAGGGAAGTGTAAAGCTTGTGTTAAAGATTCAAGTGTTGTTGGCGACAATTACGTTACAATGGAAATCCAGGAACAAGAAAAAAACATCTACGATCGACTTGAAGAACACAGAAATACAAATGAGGCATAAAGTTTCGTACTCACCGCAAAAAAGTAAAAATCCGGGGACTGTACTTTTATCACAGAATGAAACAGCATTTTAAATACCATAAAAAATATGTAGAGCATTGTAACATGTACATGTAGGTTAATTGCTCCAGTCAAACATTACAATACTATAATGACAGATAAGAGGACAAGAATAGGAAATCCTCTTTCTAAATGGAATCAGAATTAACTTCTATACGATAAAATGAGTTTAAACGCAACTATGTTTGTTATTTGAAGTAACTTTCGATTTTGTGAAATATGGATCAATTGGAAATATTTCTTTACAGACTTTGGTGTGAAAAAGTAACAGTTTTCTAGAGTTTTATTTAAATTTATGTAGCATTTTAAACGAATATCAGAATATATTACTTTTTGCTTTCTAATTATTTGTTGCGGTCGTTTCACATTTGCAAAGATGATACCGACATTATTATCCTATCTTCAATAAAATATAATATTTAAAGCAAAAAAATATCATTTGCATTAACAACCTATTTTTTTTTACCTACATACTGTATTGAAAAATAAACCATTAAATTATGATTTGCATGACAGTACACAGAAATGCAGGCATAACTCAACGTGTATATCCCAACATGCGGTAAGTATACTATGTAAACTCTTTTAATTGTGGGGTGTAGGCTTTCAAAGCGAAAAAATAGGGGTTGAGGTACATTTTTTGTTTATTTTCTCCAGTAACGGATCTTTTCTGCCAGAAAACATGTGCCTGCAGAAGAAAGCTTTATCTGAGGAGTATATTGATACCTATGAATCCAATGGTATGAAACTCTCAGCAGCGGATTCGAGGACTCCAGCAAAACTGACACTACACTATCTTTATCATTAAATATCAAAATAAAGCTTTGTTTATCACCCCTTTTATATTACTCTTAAATATATGTTATCTATATAATATAAGTGCTTTTACAAATTATCGTCTGTAAATAAAATACTTCGTATTCAAAAACATATACGAAAAATCAATCTTGTGCTCGGGGTGTATGGAGGATGTTGTAGGCGGGTTGTATACCCTTTTTTTGTTAGAGTATCAATGTCTAGAGTATAAATGGATTTTTACTTAACAATTGACTTTTGTGAAAGTTTACAATCAAATTATTTCGTTGAGGGAGTTAGCAAGATTCTTGTTGCCCAAGACCAGGTCTCTTTCCCGAGGCACAGCCTTTCGAGAATTTCGAAACACAGGAAATTAACTTTCAGAGCGGGGATAAGCTCACTTGACTAACGCACGGAGATTAGTACATTAACATATTAAACTGATAAAAATGTAAAAACTCCTAAGTTTGAACATAAATTTGTGATTTGGTGCATACTTAAATAAGATGTTAAGTAAGACTTCATTATATTTAATTTAGAGCTATGTAATAATTTTTAAGTTTCATATTCATGTAGGTTTGTTCATATTACTACTGTAACAGTGATCTCCCTACTTGGACTAATAGAACTTTCATAGCAATTAAGCTTTTGCATATTTCTACAACTTTAATCAATTTTTAAATATATATTCTAAAAAATAATTATCCCTAAAGTTTACGTAATATAGCTTAAAATGATGTCATACTACAAAGGCAAGTGGAATATTTGGTTGTTGCCTTAACATACCCGCAAAGATCTTAACTTTATGCGACAAAGGCTTCCAAAAAAATCTCGAAAGATATTCAAAGTAGGACGTCTAGAATAATGGGCACATATATCTTTTTCATTGTCCGTGCGGCACATTGGTAAGAGCGCTTACGGAGTAAGGAATTGATCCTTTCATCGCTGACTCGAATTCCACTATGGACTTGAAGACTGGTCCTTCGGATGAGATTATTTAAACCGAGGATTCGTATCGCAGAAGAAAGCAGTGGCACGGAAAAAGATCCATCACTACCAAATTGTTATGAGTCTCGAGTAAAGGAAACATGCAGCTCTCCATTAGCAAGTTGAAGCGTCTCCATATGTAAGAAAAATTCTCGAGACGAACATTAAACAACAACAAAAATTATCCTTTGATATCGACGTTGAAAACTTAAAACTAATATAGTTAATCACAGAGAAAATATTACAACAATATATAATAATATTTTTTAAAGGACAATTGCTAGATAAGCTTTGATAGTGTCCTTGAAGGTAATTCCAGTCTCATATGATTTCATAGGTTTTTCACAAAAACTGTTTTTAAATTCAATTCGTACCCAATAGAACCATAGATGATGTATATTGTTAAGTAAAAAGATTTTAAAAATTCATCTTTTTCTTTATTTAAATCAATTGATCAACCTTAAACAAATGTAGACAAGGGCGATAACTCCTTCACAGGTCTCTTCATTCAGGCATTTGTTATATTGTACTTCTAATGTAAAATAGTTTCCCTGATATTCATAATTCATAATTCAATATTATTGTATAAGTAGCAAGTATTTAGGAACTTTCAGCACCAGAATTATGCATTTGAATCAGTTTTTAAATAATATTTATGATACTGTTAACAAAAAATGTACATTTGTTATGTTAACATATGCTTCTGTTTTTTTTTTTTACGTCTCCCATCTTAATTGATTGTACACCTTTACATTTTTGGCAATAATTGGTAAAGTTAAACTCTATTTAATAAAAATTAATTCAATTTTTGTACTTTAAATCATTAAAATTGTGAGGGTGGAAAGACCTTAAATGATTTACACATTGCAATAAACTTCATTGAATTCACTGACTGTATATTTAATTCTGCTATACATTAAAACATAAAAAAAACTTACCTTCCTCCGTCCCCTGTCCCGTATTTTAGCAGAAAGTGTGTAAAGTACTGGATTAATTGCAGAATTTATGGGTAAGACAAGCACTATGATCCAAGCGTAGATTTCCAGTGGGACAGCTATTTCGGAAAATGTCAGCATTCCTATGTCATCATCCAAAAAGAATATAGCTATATTTTATGTCTATTTTTGATTGGTTAGCTGAAGCAAAGAAACGCAGGTTTTTAAAGACAGATGCTATAAACACGCGCTACGTTTCGACAAAAGCAAGACGAGTATAGTAAATGAAAACAGAATTTAAAAATCTATTCACTATGGAATTGTATAGTCGAAACATCGTACCATTTATATCAGAATTCCCCTTAAAACATCGATTTTGGAATCTTAAGATAATAATTTTAAAAGAAATCTATGCTTGAATATTATCTATGTAATATAACGTAATAGGGTTTTGTCATTGTACTGCAGTTCGAAAATGTTATTTTTTTTTTACAACAATGTGACCTTAATTTCTGCGAACAAAACATGTGAGCTTAAAAAGTGCGTTGATCTGTAGTTTCTTGAAAAGGAAAAGAAATTACAACTTTCTAGAAAATGACAGCAGAAGAAAATATTTATCTAAAATGTAACTTATGCCTTTTCTATACATTTGATATTAAACAATGAGATGGGGCAGTACAAAGTGACGTATATATCTTAGAAATCATTGAATTGTGACTCCATTTAATCCGTTTCCTACAGTTTTTGATTTAAACCTTTAACATTTGATTGAAATAAACCAAAATATATTAAAAGTGGGAACATTTAACTTGGAAAGGGAGGGGCAGATAAATTGTAAATAAATTATCTGCAACAGGAATTAAGAGAGCTGGGTTGCTCTGACCATTTTTAGACATTTGAATTTCTTTTAAAAGAAGAGCTGAATATACTTTAAATATATACGAAAACATCAATTTTTAAAATGAAAAATGCACGACTTTTTAAATTTTTTTTTAACCAATTGATAATTGGCAGCTTAATTCTCTGGTCCTTATTTTTGAAAAGAAGGCTAAAAATAAGTTCTTACGGCAAATAATTGTTATTTGGTCCAGCATAGATTTTTAACCTATTTCCAGTATGCTGAATCCGAAAAAAAAAACATGCTGGCTTTAATGAAAATGGCGTTAAATAGGTCAAAATGGCGGACACCCTTTTTTCTATTATTTTTTAAATGTTCAAATAGGCAAAATAATGTTTGATTATCTCATATCTCAATTGTAATGCAACTATGAAAATTATAATAGTACGCTAATATAAATACTTTAATTCAGAAAAAAAATTGTCGTTTTTACACTTAATTCGAATTTTCTCTGATTTATTTGTCTATTGTTCCTATTTTCTGATTTGTTAAGGATTTTACATAATTATGCAGATCTCCAAACACTGCAGTTTGGTTTTTTTCTTCTGATCTTACTATTCTTTAGTTGAATGATGGTACATCCGTACGTTATAAGTCAAAATGGATATTCAAAATGGTGGATATTCATTTTTTTTCTAATTATCCCTCTATGTCGTTCATAAAGAAAAAAAGGATATGTAAGTGTCTTACTCGGCATAATGCAACTATGAAAAGGATAAGAGAACACTTATGTTATCACGTTAATTTGGAATATCTAGTCGATTAAATTTGATAATTATGTTAATTAGCTCAAATTATCGATTCAAAATGACGAACGCTTGAATTTCCCAAAATATAAGAACTGCTTGATTCTAAGTCGTTCTGTAGAAAATAGAAGAAAATTAATTGCAGTTTGCAATTTTAAGTTAATAAAAAAATTGAAAGATTTTTTTTAATGACAATTGATTTTTATGTCACAGATTGTTGTACCGTATCAATGGAAATTTTAGCGAGACGCAATTTTAGTGATTTGTCCTTATAAAACGGTAATATATTATTAGCGAGATGTCATTTTAGCGAATTTGAAATACACATAAAAGATGCAATAACAAGTAAATTGCAATTAGTTTTTAGCGATATTCAATTTTAGCGATCTCGGTAACCTCGCTAAAATTGCCAAATTTAAATCCTCGCTAAAATACCTCTTTATACGGTATAATCAATCCTTGTATTATGATACTCAGTAAGCTACTGACAACTTCTACGAGAAAATTTTACCAATTGCCATGCATGCTTCTTGATATATTTTTTTTCAAAAATTAAGGATATCACACAATAGTTGCTGTTTGGGGGATATTATGACAATTAAACTACCAAAAGAGCAGTATTTCCCGAGTCCAAAGGCGAGTGAACATTGTGGTTTGAGGGTTCCTAAATCAGCTGTTGAAAATTCTTATCTTTTAGTCTAGTATAGAAAAAATAAATGTTTCAGTTCATGTGGAAGGTCTATTGCAACAATACTTAGTATATGATGTTTAAAATGATGGAATAATGGATATACTTTTTTGACACACTAGGTTGGAATTTGGTGCCCATTGTTTTGAAATTTACAAACTCAGAAAGAGGAACATGTTTGTGATCAATTCCCCCTTAATTCTTGATACAACCATACACTATCCTGACAAAGTAGTGTGGATCAAGTTGCCTAGAATAGTTCTTGTAAATGAAAATTCTGTTGTCAAGACAAGTGTTGACTAAATCAAAGTCAAGAATGGCGTAAATTGGCCTATTGATATGTAAGTTTGTACATTATAGAAATCACAGGGAATCTGCAGTTGCTCTTAGATTGCACAAATATACAACTTTTCTCACCCAAAAATGCACACAATGTGGTTCCAGATGATGTAGTTTGAGGAATTCCTTCAAGTTGGTAGTGGAATAACCTTTCTATCCAAAAAAAGACAACAGATCTATATGGTCATAAAAGAGAAAGCTACATGTACATGTTGTACTGTAAAACGAGAAATGTTTGGCGCACTATTAATTTTAGCGCCTTTGGCGCTAGAGCCCCTGAGCGCTAAAATTTATTGTGCGCTAAAGAATTTCTAAATATCATTTTTGTGTGTGTTCAAAGCTTTAACATACGTCCATGTAAACCGGAACGCACGATTACCTAATGTCGAATGGTCATTGGATTTTATGTACACACTAGCACTGCACATGTTCGGAGGACAGAAAAGTCTGCCAAATTATAATTTAATTAAAATATTGTTACCCTGGTAGTTTTTTGCCGATTATTATCATTAGCACCCTCAAAGTTTGGCTTCTCGGCGTGTCAATCATCTATCGCCTCGAGGTAAACAATGCAATCAAGCATGGCGATTGAGCTTGCAGACGATACATGATTAGGATAATTGTTTTATCTAAGTAATTTTCTTTCGATGCATGCAATGTTTTTATACGATTTAAATGAGTAAATACTCCATTTCTTTTAATTGAAAATAGAAATAAAATAAATTTCAACATCGTACCGCGTTCATGTGATAACAGCACGTACGCAGTAAAGTTATGTAATGTTTACTTATTAAAGGAGTACTAATGTGTTTCCGTGCTTGACAAACCAAAAAGTCAAATACAGGTGTGGATTAAAAAAAATATATCACATATATATATATTATGGACAAGTGCAAGCGCTAAAATTTATTTGCGCTAATGCATTCCCACTTGCGTTTGCGCTAAAATATGTATGCGCCAAATTTTCTCGTTTTTCAGTATATCTTATAAGAGATTTTCCCCCATTTAGCATAAGGTTTTGGAAAATAAATGTCCTTTAACATTTGAACATAGATATGTTGTTCCTTGACCTATTGAAAAGACCATTATTCTGAAGAATGACTGAAACGTATAGCATTTAAAGTTGGAATAGGGATTTGTTTGGGAAAGTACAAAGCTCTTACAAGTGCTAATTCTAAAAGCTATAAAAAGGTTTCAAAGAAGTCGGGCAAAAATTTCTTCAGCTAAATGTGTTGATGTGCTGAGGGATGTTGTTCAAAGTGGAAGTGCGGGTTGTAAATGACAGCGATTCGGGAGTGATTTTAGGTGGACAGGGGTACAGAGCTTTGCGAAGCAATCAAATATGAGGAAACTATGGAATGTCATATACGACATCAAACTGCTTACTGCCAACTGCTATAACTGCTTACTGCCAACTGTCAGCTGCTTACTGCCAACTGTCACATATATTTGAATAAATTTTCATATCTATTTTGATATATTCATGTGTATTTTAAAAAAAAAGACAAAAAAAACCAGACGCGGATCCAGGATTTTATTTCCAAGAGGGACAACCGGGTAAAGAAAAAAAACCCAGAAAAAAATAAACCCAGTAATTTTCCTAAATGCGAAAAATTATTTTGGCAGGGTCATCATGCTTTAAGTCAATGAGATTTTTCAATTTATCACGATCCGCGTTTTAGGGGGGGGGGGGGGGGGGG
>PRKT01001583.1:0-36467 GCA_003671525.1 Saccostrea glomerata | reverse complement strand
GCTAAGAAATGGGGAAGAGTTCCATTGAACAACTCCATTAGAGGAAACAGACGAAAAGCCTGTATAAAAACAGCGTTTTAAAATTATTATTATTTCATACCTTTACATGCATATACTTTGTTTACATATTTTAAAGTTTTATCATATCATCGTAATTAAGATATTTCACATTTATAAGTATAACAGTTTCGTCTTATCTAAGAATTTGATTCTGGTAATTGAAATATTTTCGCAAAAATAATGACCGTTGACATTTGTATTTTTGACGTCGCAGATTTCTCCGGGTGTTAGAGAACGATATCATTTAAAATGTTATCACTCGAAAAGTTTTCAAGTAAACATGATAAAACGTTGTCATGTATCTGCCAAGAACACGCTTCATCTACCCTGAAAATTTTCTAAAGATAAATTAATTTCTTTGAAGGATATGAGCCAAGTCTACGAAAATTTGGGACAACCCTCGTATGTTAGGAACTTTGGAAAAAGAGAAGAAAAATGATTGGAAAACTTATGTACCATCACTCGTTCATGCCTACAATTGTACCAAACATAAAACAACAGGAGTATCACCATGTTTTCTAATGTTTGGAAGGAATCCGAGATTACCAATTGATATTGCATTTGGAATTAGAAAAGAAAATCAGGATTGCAAAACGAAGTTCCTCAGTGAATTGAGGGAAAGGCTTGCGAGCGCATACAAATTAGCAGAGAAGAATGAAAAGGAGGCACAAAAGAGACAAAAGACAACATATGATAGCAAGGCTAGAGGAATATCTTAACAAAAAGGAGATTCGAGGGAAAACACAAAATTTCAGACAAATGGGAGGATACACCATACATAATAATTGACCAACCGAACAAAGACAATCCAGTATTCATAGTTATGAGAGAAGACGGATTAGGAAGTAAAAGAAACTTACTCTGGAATTTACTTTTACCCATTTGTTTTATAGCCGAGTCCAAAGATTTTCAACCGCGGGATACAAAACCCATCCCTCAGCCAAAAACCAGGCTGACAAGAAATAAGAGATCACAGAAAGAGAGAATTTAATGGCTGATTCCCAATCTATAGAATGATGATTCTTCTTCTAACGATGAGACATATTAGATTAAAACAATTGAGACAAGAACATTTTTCAAGAAGGATGAGAAGGATAATGCTGATCAGCAGGTTATACCAGATCAATACCATGTTATACCAGAGAAAGCACAGGTTATACCAGAGAAAGCACAGGTTATACCAGAGAAAGTGGAAATTGTGCAAGAAAGTCAGGAAATGGTACAAGAGAACAAAGACACCAAAGAGAAAGAAACAGCAGATGTTCTGGAAGAGGTACCCTCACCTGAAACGTCAGTACCATTGAGAAGATCACAGAGGGTAAGAAAACCACCAGAGTGGTATTCTTCAGGTAAGTATATAACATTTTTGAATAAGTTTTCTTATTATATCACAAATGTAATAAGTTTCGCTATAAACCCTGAAAAATACTGAGTCACACTGGAAACAGATATGTCCACCCCCGACGGAAACAGTTATGTCAGCCTTTCGATCACCTTCACGTGTTTTTACGTTACGCATTTTAGTTCGGGTTCGAGATTTCATGACGTCGGTTGCTAAGCAAAAGTAAACAACACAGCGTATTTCTTAACGTCAAGAAGGCATTTTTGGATTATTTTTGTAATTTTATCGATTTTGAATGATTTTAAATTTTCTTTAATTTTAAAAATGTCATATAACATATATCACATGGCTTCTCGGGCAACTATACCAGAATATTTGCCCCTCGGTGACAGGAAAGCCTTGGAGTGTTACATGTATGTCACCCTCTGCCTTCGGCATCGGGTGACATAACACGCCAGGGCTTTTCTGTCACCTCAGGGCAAATATTCTGGTATGTCACCCTCGAAGCCATGTGATATATGTATATAATATAACAAAGTCAATGGTGCAGTCACCATGGGAAGAGAAAATCAATTGCATACAAGGTCTTTTTTCCAATACAGATTTATTTTTAGGGATGGAGAAAGATGTCGCAGCAAAGATTCTTAACATCATCGACTATGATTAGCATGACGAGGAAGTCATTTGCCACCTTGGGGGAATATGTGGTAAAGTGAAAGTATTTAAAAAGAGTATATAGTTTTAGTAGTTTAGTATTTTGAGTTTATTTGACATGCTTATTAGTATTTTTGTCTATTAAACAATTTTATAACTAATTTCCAGGAACTTATTTAATTTAACTCATTTATATTTCAGCAGTTTATTATTTATTTAAGGTATATTATACTTTAGAAGCATTAGATTTATTTAGAAATTAATTAAGAACTATTAGATATATGTTCCCTTATACTTACTTATAGCTATAAACTTTGAGAGGTCAGTGACTTATGAAGTGACCCGAAAGTGAGATTTCATTGGTCGAGATTTAAGAGAGAAATCTCTTTGTGGGTAGAGTTATTTATGGGTAGAAGTGGTCATACCAGTCTTTGTGTCCAAGAGGACAGGGTGTACATGTGTATTTTGGTGACTCCTGAGGTTGCTATTCTTAAGTGTTTACTTCATCTTCATTGAGGGTGAAATTTTAAGATTTCAAGTCTGTTCTTTATATTATTTTGTATGATTGTGATTTTGGTTTTGTGTGAAAGTGAGTGAAAACGGTGTTAGAATAGTGAGTGAAAATGTTAGACTTTGTGTATCAGTGTAAATGAGTAATATAAATATTCTATCTGACATTTTATTATAGTTATGAAATTGTATATATGTAGGACTGAGTGAAATGAATAAATAAGCCTAAAGTTGTAAAACTAGTTTTATAAATAACGTGTATAACTGTATTGTTATTTATCGTAAAATTAAGCAATTTCATCTTTTATTTCATATAATTTAAATAATCCTTTCCAATTAAAAGCATAGGTATTTTTATTAATTAATCGGTTATCATTGTTTTAGATTTTTTACACTAGCTAAGGGAGATTACTCATTTTTATGCATTCTTTATAGGACTGACACAGCTACATGTATTAGCTACTAGTATATAACATCCAGACCTTTTGACCATATTGAAGGTTTTCTATGTGTTTTATGTTTGTATTGTTCTATTATATGTATGTGTTAACAGAATTTTATTTTGAGTATTTGTCTTGCATGTTTATATTTTGCGTTGAATTGAATTTCATGTGTATTCAGTCCAATGTATGAAATTTTATTTCTGTAAATTATTTTGTTCTGAATTATCTAAAATCAGATAATGATTATGATAAGTTATTATGATTTTCTTTTATTTCAAATTACTGAATTGTCAAAGGAATTATCTTTAAGATGAATTGATCTCTGATAGTAACAAATGATAACAAATACTATATTGCAGTTGAATATATATTTTTATCTTGTCTAATAATTGTTATTGTTATTACAGGGTCTACTACTTATACTACTACTATTCAACTTTTTATTGTAATAAACATCAACTTAATCCAGGAATGATGTCGTTTTTATTCCAAGAACACTATAACAAAGATTTTCTGGCCCAGTGGTTCTTGAGAAGAAGATTTTTAAAGATCATTTCCATATATTTCTATGTAAATATTTGATTCCTTTTTTTGCCCTGCCCAACCCCCGGGGGTCATCATTTTAGCAATTAAAATTTACAAAACTCAAGGATGATTCCACATAAGTTTCAGCTTTCCTGGCCCATTGATTCTTGAGAAATTTTTTTTAGTTTTTCCTTATATATTTCTATGTAAAAATTTGATTCCCTTTGGTGGCGCCGCCCAACCCCCGCGGGTCATGATTTTAACAATTCAGAATTTACACTACCTAAGGATGCTTCCACATAAGTTTCTGCTTTTCTGGCCCAGTAGTTCTTGAGAAGAAGATTTGTAAAGTTTTTTACTATACATTTCTATGTATAATTTTGATTCAATATTGTGGCCCCGTCCTTCCGCCAGGGGTCATGATTTTAACAATTTAGAAACTACACTACCCATGGCTGCTTCCACAAAAGTTTCAGCTTTTCTGACCCAGAGGGTCTTGAGAAGAATATTTTTAAATGACCCCACCCTATTTTTGTCTTTTCTTGAATATCTCCTTTACGAGGGTCTTGACCCTTCATTTCTACAATTTAAACTCTCCTTCACCTATGGATGCTTTGTATTAAGTTTGGTTAAAACTGGCAGAGTGGTTCTTGAGAAGAAGTCAAAAATGTGAAAAGTTAACAGACGGACGACGGACAAAAATGTAATAAGAAAAGCTCACTGGAGCATCACATACATACATCTTAATATTAATTAATAAGAATAAAATCTTATTCTAATAAGTATTCATCACGTCCACATCTGTTATGTATTCAATAGTATTTAATCTTGATTAATAGCATGGGTTGCCTTAATAACTCCTTTATTTCTGATATTCATGCAACTTCCTCAGCCTTCTCCTGAATGTTTAACTTTCCTAAAGTTTTGCTTTTTAACATAAATACATGTAAGCTTGTCCATAACCTTGACCAACTTTTGTTGCTCAGCCCTACACCCTGGAGACATTATATAATAAAACCTGCATCCACAGAATCATAGAGCACTTCTTTAACAATATAACTAAAACGGCTAAGCTGTTCTTGAAATAATTTTCAAATATATTTCATATATTCGTCTGGTAAATTTTGCCCGATTTGTTGGCCTAACCTATATGTGTACTTACAGGGGTCATGATAGAAACGAACTTGAATCTACACTACCTGAGGATATTTCTACGATAATTAGACTAAATATGAAAGTCCATAGATGAAAGGCGGACGCTGGAAACCTTATAATTAGAAAATCTCACTTAAGCCCTCAGTTCTGGTGAGCTAAAAAGTGCATAAATGCATTTTTGATCAATGAAAACCTGATTATATAAACTGAATTGATAATAAAAATGTTATTGCAATAAGCAAAGGCATGTTAATTTGTATTAGCTTATGCTGATATCCTAAGGTAATTTATACTCAAATGCACTTTATTATATACATGTATAATTAATCTAGAGGATCTCCTCGATCTCAAAAGTTTGTTTAGAACATTAACGTTGCTATATAGAAAAGATCCGTTGCACTGAATACTTTTTTAAAATTCATTTATAAAAGTTCAGGTAAATCAGTTTGAATCAATTATTATATGATAGTATATTTAAACTTCGTTATTGGCTTTACTTTAGACAAAAATTAATTCATTGAATAATACAATAAGGATTGGGCAACAGGCAAGGCCTATGTACACCCTCTCCTTGTATAATAAGTCTAGATACAATAGTAAGTAATGATACATGATAATCAATCAGATTATAATGAAAAATAATGGTGCACAATCAAATATTATTCATCAAGAATATGATAAAAAAGACTACAACACCCTAACTTTTTTCATATTATTTATAAAATGCAGACTGAAAATGATTTTCTGATATGAAATATTGAGATAACTAACAACATTCAAGGTCAAAAAGCCAAAACACAATACAGAATTGGAGCAGAACAAAAACGGACCTCCGAAACAATAGAGCTGGGATCAGGTGTCATGGAGGAGTAAACATCCCCTGCCGACCAGTCACACCTGCCGTGTGATTTTTTATATAGAGACAGTGTGAATCGACATCTTAGGTTAACATAAAATGAATGCATTGTTTTAAACCTAGAAACCTTAGTTGGAGCACAACGTAAAGAAACAGGAGTTGCATACCTTTCTCTCTTATAGTATGTTGTGGGGTATTTATGTGGAGCGATTATGTATGGGTTTTAGTGAATTTTCCTATCTTTACATGATTGATAAGTGTAATAAATATAAAATGTGAAAAAATGTCAAACAAGCTCATATCAAGGGAGAAGGGGGATCAGTAGTATCTGTATTTTAGAATATTAAAATCATGTTGCCTTTTTGTGTAAAATAGTTAACTTGAAACAATTTACTGTTTACGTGTAATGATACGCATCCTAGATAAGACATTTTGGGTTGTTCTGAAAAAGTCAAATAAGTAAATAAAAGCTGTATATGCACTATTTTTGTTATACTTTATCACAATTATATTTTCCTTCCTGTTAAAAACACAGTATTTAAAAGATTATGTTTACATAAAAATAGCCCTTAGATGAACAGGAAAACATAAAAAGGAAGAATGCATGACAGATTTCCTTGTGAGGGTTTATAAAATATTTAAAATCAAATATGCTATATGAAGGTAAGATTTGTTTTGGGTAATATAAAGATTTTTTTTAAAATGAATTATATCGACTCTTCCGATTAACATATATGGCTATCAGAAGATATAGTTTCGAAGCAGTCCAATCTACTAAAGGACATTGAAATGAGAAGACGCAAGGTAACATATTGAAAAAAAAAAATTGTGTACTTTTTATTCAATATGATATATTTATGCACTTGCTGTGAATGAACTAATTCTTTTATCAACCCCCGATAGAGAGTTCCTGTCAAGGTTTTGATGAAAAAGCCATCATACTCAAAGCAAGTGGATAAGCAGTTTTTAAGATTAATGTATACAATGTATCACAATAAGGTTAGATTTATCTGAACAATTTCATAGGCAAAATAATGAACAGTTTTCAATCTCAAAGTCTATAAAACAATACAAAATAAGAGCAGAACACGAGCAAACACGGACCCCCGAAACATCAGAGGTGGGATCAGGTGCCATGGAAATGAAATCATCAGTCTACGGATTCATTATAGGATATCAAAACTAGCGGCAAAAAAATTGCATAAAAATTTTCCAAGGAGTGAATAGCACAATATTTACCCTTGGATTTATTTTGTTTTGCGTGGAAAATTTCAGACTATAACAGGTGTTTTGCCGTCTTAACCTTGTAAAGGAAGCATTTAAACAGAAGTATAATAAAGCCTTTATTCATAAATTGACCTTATTTGACATTCGTTGGTTTTCCGAAAATCACTCAGAAATCTAGCAAATGAAAAGGGTAAAAATATCAACCAGCAGGAGATTTTTTATCTCTTGAAAAAAAGATACCATACAATTCTTAAAACAAGGGAGAAACGGTGACAAGGCAAAACTGAGAAGTGAAATCACGTGCTTATGAGGAATAAACAAGTTTTGGCAATGTGTACTGATAAAGCAGATAAACAATCCACTTTCATACAGAGTATAAAACAAATGCCTATTATTTGAAATGAAACAAGTCGGTGAAAATACGACCCAAGGTACTACCTAATACTACCTAATACTATCAAGGTAAGTCATTGTAATCAACGAAGAATTTACAAAAAGCTATCAAATCATTGAATTTTAACGAATTTTCTGTAATATTACGCGAAGAAGTTCGGACACCTGAAATAAGATACAATTATTGACTGAGTTCGAGGGCAACATGCGTTTTGTCGGACCCAAGAACCAAACTGTCTGTCTGAGGCCGTTAGGCCGAAAGCAGACAGTTTGGTTCGAGGGTCTGACAAAACGCATTTTGCCCGAGAACTCTGTCAATAAATATTTTGTTATACCTTTCAATTAATTTTCTTTTTTGACATACATGTATATTGTATACTGTATTTCGTGATGTTACATAAGGTCTGTCACTGTTTTACACCAACGAATGAAAATGAGAATAAGCTCCGCCCATTCTGTGACTTAAGCGGTCTAACATCTCTCCGAGCGGTCCAACATCTCACGCAGCGGTCCAACGTCGATTTTTTTTATGACCGCTCAGAAAAACATTAAAAATGTTAGTGTTTTTTTCCGTATAGATTTGTATAGAAACAAATTTTTAAAGGTATAACAAAGGAATCTATAGGTGGTAGATAGAATTGAATTCAACATGTTTGACTTGAATATTTAAAGAAGGAAACATTAAAATGTGATTTTGATTGATTTATTGTTTTTTTAACGTCATTCACGGAAATTTTTTACTCATATGGAGACGGCAACACTTTACAGTGGAGAGCTACAAATTTTGACCTAAACTCGCATTAAGAGATCTTTTTCATGCCAGCTCCTATTGGGACATGGGACCTAGATTATACGGTTTTATCTGAAGGTCTGGTCTCTACGTTCCAGAAAGGTATTTAAACCCTCAGAGAACATGAAGAAAGGATCATCTCTTAAATTCAACTACGAACTTTGAGTATATGTAAGTTTTACGAAGTAGAATTAAAACCAATCATTCTAAGATTCAGTCGTAATAATGAGCTTTATCTAAAAAAAAACGTCTTGTCTGCAGGGACCATAACAACGTTTTAAATACCGGCAAAAACAAACATTCAGAGACGTCCAAACATCAAGATGTATATTTTTATATCTTCCCTATGTGTCCAAAATGTTTGTTACTTGCAGTTAACTAACATTAAATAGCATCTACCTTTTTATTTTTTTGTACATTCGTCACTGAAATACATGTAACTAACAATGATTCATTTGAATTCAAAAAAAATATCATTTTGACGAGATGAATCGTGACGTAGACAACCTACATGTCTGATATAAGATATAGACATGTTTTATCCCATGAAATGACGTGTAACAACCAAAATGAAATTATTATCTTTCATATCTAATAGATGTAGTTAATTACATAAACAAGATGTATTATATTATTTTCGTTGAACAGGATAAAAAGTAATTCATAAATGTTGAAATGTTGATTCTTTTCTTAAGAAATAAGGTATCATTTTTTGAGCTTTATTGGGATGTAAAACCTGATCAAATCTTATAAAGCCCTTGGGCTTTATGGAAGATTTGATCATTTGTCAACCCATTTTACATCCCAAAAACTCAAAAAATGATACCTTATTACTTATATTTACATTTGTGACTTATTCATTCTTTAAATTTGCGTGATTGTGACCTTGTGAAATGCATTATTTTTTAAACCCAACGGCATGTATGTAATCCATTGAACGCGCGTCGACCCTTTATGACGTCACTGAGAAATTACGTCGAACGTTTATCCATACGAACACCTATGACCTCTTGACCCCGTACCTGTATCTATACAGTTATAAAACGCTTGCTTTCAGTAGTGTTATATAAAGGAAAACATTTGCAAATGTAAATATTCAATAGTACAATGTAGTTCCATACATGGAAAGGGGATTTTCCTTTCTATTCAGAATTTTTTTTATATTTCCTCTCAGGCCATTTTGACAAGTCTGGTACCTGTGCCTAGAAAATTTTATATACGTTGTAAATAAATATATAAAGGTTTTTGACAAAGAATATTCATTTTTTCCAATGCTTAGGAGGCTACTTTCTGGGGTTTACAAAAGATGTTTAAAAAGACATTCGTGTCAGCTAATGTGGCCAATATTGTATAACACTTTCTTATTAATATTTTTTTCATGAATGCAAATACCTGATTATTTTACAAAGCATCTAACATGTATATTGATTTTTAATATACCGAGAATCGCTATTTCTGGGGATTGCGTAATTCTAAAATAAATTCAAATAAATTTCAAAGGTAAAATAAACAAAGGATGCTTGGTATTAAAATATCATTTCAAATCAGTAGAACTGAATGCTATTAACGACATCTGAATAAATAGGCTATAAAAAGCTTATATACCAACTTTGTTCATCTGCACTTTAATTTTCAAACGCGACAGGATTTGTAATTTTTTTCGTATAAATTATTTATTTCAAAATACTTTGGAAACTCACATCAAATATTTTAATACACTTTCCTCGAGCTCTTTTCTGCAGTTTTCCTAAAATTTTATGTGGGTCCGACGTGTATTTGAGTTTTACAGCGATTCTCTATGTTGCTATTATTTTGATTTGTGTGTGTGTGTATTTTTTTTTTGGAGGGGGGAGGGGGGTCATTTTATTCTTAACCTATTTAGCGTTGGAGTTGGGTCTTGTATCTTACTCCAAGAACTTAAGATTGATTGTGACATATGGATGAAAGGTCAAAGTCATTAAAAACCACTACCTCTTTAACTTCTATCCTGCCAACCGAAATAAACCCTGAAAGATGTTTCTAGATACATGTTCATGTACTTCATGTTTCTTTTATACCCTTGGGTCAAGGACAAAGGTTAAGGTCGAATTCAAGTTCACAGGTCAAGGTCATTTTGGTAAATAGCTAATATCAACATTTTATTCAGGTTACCAGTGACCTTGACCTAAGTTTCAGGGCAAAGGGTCAAAAGATCTGCTTCAGTGTGTTACATGTCTTGAAATTTAGAAGTTAATTCTGCATGAACATCAAAAACTCGAGTATACAGGTCGTTTAACGCATTGTGTGCGCGCGCATGTGCATGCACGTCCTTGCATTTACTTTTGATAGTAGCATAATGTAGGCATTCATTAGATATATATATATTCGAAATCCATCCTGTTTTATTGAAATCAAAGAAAGTTTTAGGCATTTAAAGTTTTAGCCAATCAGATTGCAGCACATGTGCATGCGCGTGCGTTCATGATTATTCATATATATCGTGCTGTAGATCTTCATAATGTTTGACTATTAACAAAATTTCAAAGGATTTTGCCAGAAAACAAAAAAGATATTTAATCTTTGGTTTCAGCCAATCGGAGCAAAACGCACGTGCATGCGCGTGAGATCTTGCTATTTGACCATGTCATCATGTCTATACTACTAATATATCCTTATATTATGAGCTTCAAAGCATTTCATCAAAAATTTAAAAAGTTACGGCTATATCAATTATATTGGTCATTTCACGTGTTACACGTGCGCGCACATGCACGCGCGTTCGCAAAAAATGACCTTCGTTCCGCACATCTGCATAAGATACCTAGTAACCCTAAAAAGGTTTCACCTAGATCGGGTGAGTAGTTTACGAGAACACTCGCGGACAAAAAAGTACCGGAGAACAAAGAAAAAAATTCAGAAAAAGTGAAAACAATATGTTCCCCAACTTCGTTTGGGGAACATAATAATGTCAAGATGCCAACAATCTAATAAAAATAAGAAGATAAATCCGCTCGCATACGTACTGCTATAAATATACGATTTGGAGGCGATCATTTGGTTGACCTCTGGTCTGACCCTTTATACATGTAAGATGTTGTAAGATGTGAGTGTAGTTAGAATGCATACAAGCGGATCTAACATCTAGTTTTGATGAGATTGTAAAGTACAACAAACTTTAATCAATCTATCAGTTGAAACTTAGCATGCAAACAAAATCTGTTTGTGAATCAGTGAATACTTTGTACCGCAGCTTATAATGTTAAGAATTGTAATTTCTCATATACAAGTTAGACCTTGGATTCTCGGCCAAAAGGTCCAAATTGTTGTATCAAAAGAAAGATTTTCTCAAAAGGAATGCACATATGAGAAATAAAATTCTGGTTTCAACTGTTCAAATAATAAGGTCAATGTTAAAGATTTATTAAAGTGGTTCAAACTCTAAGGTCAAAGGTAAAAATGTTAGTAGTCAGAGGAATATCATTTAACAAGGAATATGTGTGATATACATGTATGAAAGCGTTAATGTTAACTCTTCAAAAGTTATGGCTAAGAATTATAATGTTTTTAAAAAGTGAAAGAAATTCTTAGTTTATAAAGTAAAGGCCAAAAATCATAATTTCAAAACCAAATGAAAGGCCATTTCACAATGAATACACATGTGAAGTATGAAAATCCTAGCAACACCTATTCCAAATGTATAGTTATGGTTTAAGTTCAGAATTTCGTAGTGCAAACTACACAGACACCAAGGTAAACGTCACGAGGTCTGCTTTGGTGGTTCCAAAGAAAGGTCATGCCACTAGAAATACTTCTGTGAAACATGTAAACCATACCCCACCCACTCAAATATTGAAGACAAGGAAAGTGTTTTGCAGACAAACAAAAACACGGACAGATTGACAGACAGACGGACAGACGGACATGACAAGAACATTTTACCGAATTGTCGTCGATTACGGGGGATATCAAAACTGATGTTTTCAATATTTTTAGATTTCCATCCTATTTCCTTTTCCGAGATGATTTAAGGGACGGTGATAAAAATACACAATGAAACTGAAAGGAATAATCATCAATCTAATTTTACAGTGCGTCAACGGTAATTTGTATTTACATAATGTATGTTTTTAAATATACAACTGAATGTCTCAAAATTCTTATTTTAATCTAATGCCATTTAACTATTAAAAATCATTTATTATCAGAATTTAAATGATTGGGCTTATTTAAGGTTAGACGATACTTTTCTCAAAAATATCTTTTGTACTTCTTGGTATTATATAAATAATTATGCATATTTGTCATTCTCTTTTGATTTCTACATTGTGTTCAATATGTTTTGAAATATAAGTATGCCAAAAATTGTGATATATGCCATTTAGATGATTATCCATATGGGATTTATAAGAAATATCACCCTGTATTATCTTGTCCAAATGCCTGGAAAGGTACCCTATTTTTTGTTTTTTGGAAACTTGTTTAAGTACTTCAATGACAAATTTTTGGGAAAAAATATATTTTTTGAAGAAGGCTTCGACTGGCCTTAAATTGGTCCAGGTTCTTTTTTCTGAAAGGGGCAAATATCACTTTTGAAGTCGGATACAGATCCATATGTAGTCTTTAACTTAAAGTCCATATTTGTGGCATGCTCACTAGCAAATAAAAGTAACTTAACTATTTTCTTCATAGAAAAGGGAGAAAAATCGATGTATCAAATATAAAATATATGGACATGGATTTTATATTTCAAATATTACTACATATAAAAGTTTATTTGGATATATACTTGAACTTTGATATGAAACATTATTTGAATATTCTAAAAACCAAATGACATTGTAAACATCTATACATATCAAATGTGAATTAATTTAGCTGATATAAAAATAATGCAATAAAGATTTTACTATTTTAAATTTATGTATTTGAAATACTATTCTTTAGTATGGTCAGATAGCAAAAAGTATGACTGGTTTGGTGCACAAGAGTTTTGTCGAAATTCAAGCAAGCGTTTAACGACGACGATCAAAACAAATTCATCAGATTTTATTTGGACAGGTTCATACAAACGTCTTTCTGGATGGATTAAAGTTTTAGGTAGGTAATGTAATGAAGTGAAGTGCGGTTCCTTTTGCTGTCAGATCTTCATAATTCATATCCGAAAACGAATGCTAGAAATTTATAATTAGAAAAACTTCGATATAAGTCGATAAAGAAAAAAAATATACTGATAGGAAAAGGAACCGCAGAAATTCTAAAATTATTTCGCTTCAAAGTTTAACCTGCCAGGTTAAACTTTGAAGCGAAATAATTTTAGAATTTGTCCTTATGTACGAATAATATGATGAATACCCTCTGGAACTTTCGTATTTTCTAGTATTCCTATCTAACGTTTTAATTAATTTTTAATGAAGAATTTGATTTTGCCTCACAATTCATAAGTTATTGAATCTAATGTAGCGATACCCCCCAAAAGGGAAAAATGAAAATTCTCGTTATCTTCAACATCTCCTTCTCGCATCTGTCAAAGCTTGGTTCTCATATGCATGGAATTCATTAGTCTATTTATACATCAAAAAGTTATATTATTCAACCTTTTTAACAAGGTAGCCCTTAGTCGAAAGGGTCCATTTTGGTATTTCAAACATATCTTCTACTCACTCCTACAGATGTTCAATGAGAAAAAGATTTTACAGAGACCAGAAACATTGGGTAAATGTGATGAACAGTAATTATTTGCTAGAAAGCCTTGATAAACCAGGCTACAGTGGACGGGGATAACACGCCATAAAATTGACAAACGGCGTGAACCTGTGCCAGTGAGCAGAACGTAAATTTGACATGCTCGAATATCCAAATCGCATAATCGGTTTCTTTCAGTTTTCTGATGAATGCAGTGCTTATTAAAACCTTCTCTATAAATAACAGTTTTGTAGTAGTAAGGTGGCAAATAAATGGGTGGTAGGACGAATAACTCATTCGTGACGTGGTTTTGTAACGCATCATTGTCACGGTTGATTGGAAACCATTTAAATACCTCTATGACAACAGTTTAGACGTTCTATTAGAAAGATTCTCAACCGACCATTTATCGTAATTTATGGTCATGCGGTCTAAAAAAACAATTATGTAACCATTGTGTTTCGTTTTCCTTTCAGTATATTATAGACAGGTAGCCCCAGCGTTTAACTTGAAAACCTAATTTATTGAAACTAAATTAGATACATGTATCTTATATTATCATACTTCTGTTAAAATGTTTCTTATATAAGTTAAGACGGTAAAATAACTATTTTTCATAGTATGAAAATTTCCACGCATAGAAAGCTTTACTCCGAGATATAGTTTTTGCTATCCAACCCTCTGAAGATTTTCATGCAATTTTTGCCGCCAATTTTGATTTCCAGCGATAAATCAATAGACTCGGAAATTATAATATACATCCATATAATAAAACGGTTATCCACTGGTTGTGATTGGGATAGCTCTTTTATCGAACCCTTGACAGGAACTATTCCTGTCGCAGGTTTGATAAAAGAGCTATCCCACTCTTAGCCAGTGCATAAGTGTATATAATTCCGAGCTACTATTTTAGTAACCATACTGAAAAATCGTACCTCTCCTGTCACTTACTCAATGGCCGAATTCACTGAGTACAGATCAGGGATTGGGGACTGCAATTGAGAATCAATATTTACATAGGAAAACATACAGGTACTAGTGATAAAAACATGTTAAAAATTCTTTTCAAGAATAGAAAAGCCATGATTTGACATATATGTATGCACACATTATCAGGTAGTGAAAATCAAAATTTTACAAATCATGACTCCCTTGGGGCCAAAATAGACGCTCCAAATTTAACAAAAGAATTAGTCGGAAAAACCTTTGTATATGTATCTTCTAAAGAACAGCAAAAATATCTGATCAATTTATTTATAAGAAGCATATGCAAGTGTTATATATGTTCATTGAACTTTAATCAAATATTGACATACTGGGATAGGGTTGGGACACAAAAGGTATATAGGAATATCATCAGAAATCTTCTTCGCAAGAACAGTTAAGCCGTAATTAGTCCTATTCATCAGGAAATTATTTTGATTTATTCAAAACATGATCAAAGGACAGGATGAGGCCACAATAAAACTTCTTGATAAAGAGCTACAGGTAGTAAAAGATAAAATATTTAAGCATGCTTATTAGTTGTAGATCTTGGCCTTTTATGCATTTATAAATTTCAATGCTAAATTGATCTTTGATTTTTTTCTAGCCACAATGCTTATATGAAAGAGGTGGCCCCAAGCGTCGTGTCCACTTTTTACTGTTTTTAAGGGTGGATGATTTTTTGGTGCATCGCATAATGTTTGACAATATCAGTTACGGCGTTCCATAATAATCCCTCCTTTTTTTATATACATTTTAAACACTAAAATACTTGAATTTATATATTGAATTAACTTGATTTTCTGTGACAGCCTGAAAGGATATCAACTGAAAGCGATATCCTTTAACAGTGTGACAGAATACCAGAAGTACTGTCTATTCTCCTTCCCCTGATATGGAATTTTATAATAACATGATCCCTGGACTCTTATACCCTAGAGGAAATAAATTCACTTCGCTGAAAGAAAGCACTTTTCTCCTAATATAGTGACATTTTGTTACAATGTGAAAATGACTTCTCAAACGAGAACCATAAAAATCAAAGTAAATGTAACAAAAAACTCAATGTTTCTTGGCTGGATATGAAAATTATTTCAAAAATGGAGGATGGGTTTTTTAAAATATATTTATACTCGTGCTTTGCACCACTAAAAATATAAATAAAATCCTCTCCATTCGTGAAATAAATTGTATTTCCAACGACAAAAAATCGAAAGTCTTCTATTAATTTCTCTTCAACCTTCTCATAAGATCAGTTAAAATGGGAATTTTTTAACGTTTCTGGACTACAAAGTAGCATGAACTCTATGATACAGTGGATAGAGACTTCAGTTTACTGTAAACCAACTATAATTTGTGTCATCTTTTATTTATGATTCATGGATTTGAAAGCAATTTGCAATGTTTAATTTTTGCAGTGGAGGAAATATTCTCTACAAATTCAAAAAGAAAATTAATTTTCACGAATTGAAGTACGTCACGGAACTTGCAAATGTTTCTTATTCGGGTATAATGTTGGTTTACAGTAGTACATGGAGTCTTACCCGAAGCACCACTCCCATGACACCAAGTGAGATATGACCCTTTTATATTAGCAATGTTATTGTATGGTAAGCTAACATCTAATGTTTTGCTTGTCACAAAAAAGGTTGCTATGAAGACTCTGATGTGCGAGGCAACATTGCTTTCCAAATGAAAAATCCTTCAGTGGGATTATGCCAGGAGTACTGCTTGAGACATCACCATAACGTTTACGCCATAAAGGTATACATATATATTAAAATCAGTAATATGTTAGGGTGACAATTGCCAATCGGTTAACCACAAGCTGTTCTGAATTTTTTTGATAAAATCGAAATATTTGAGTGTAGCATACTAACATATGCATTTTCAATTCCTGGGCTACATAAATTATTATTTTTTTTATCATATGTTTAAATGACAATACCAGTATCAATATAATTTACCAAAATTCAGTAGATTTTTTTTTATATCTAAAAAGCTTCACACATAAAAAAAAAATAGATATTTAGAAAATAAAGTTTGATTTCACTTCCTTTCATACAAGGTTATGAAAGAGCAATTTTCAAACTATGTTGGGGAAATGTGTGGTTAGACTTTTTTCAACTTACATATAAAGGGATATTTTTATCCTTTTACAAAACAGGTCTTTGTGGGAAAATAATACATTGAATTACATACATTCTTTAAAGCTCACTTGAGCTGAAAGCTTAAGTATAAGCGTTTTCATCACATTTTGTCTAAAGGCCGTCTCTGCCAAATTTAACCAAACTTGCAGCAGGGCATCCTTGGGTGAATTTAAGTTGATCTAAATGAAGCACCATATTTTCATTTAAAAGGAAATAAATACAAATAAGTGGAAATTTAGTGGGATGATAAAAAATCTTCTGCAGAAAACCACTGTGTCAGGAAAGATGAAACTTATTGGGAAACATCTTCAGGTAGTGTAGATTCAAGTTTGTTACCATCGAGGTAATGGTGGGACCACAAGGGACGATCAACGTTTTACATGGAAATATGTAGGAACATTCTTGAAAAAAAACAAAAGCCTTAATTTGTTAATATAAATTGAAAGCATCCCATTTAGTGTAGATTCAAGTTTGTTTAAAATCATGACTTCTGAAGGTAGGGCGAGGAAATAAACGATGATCTTTTTTTTACTTTGTAATATATAGGAAAACTCTCAGAAAAATCTTATTATTAAATCGTGATAAGTCATATTCATATGGAAGCATCTTCAGGTGCTCTAAATTCAAATTTGTTCACATCACGACAACGTGGGGGTAGGGCGGGGCTACAACGGTCAAACAAAGTTAAACAGATGAATCCATAGAAAATATCTTTAAAAATCTTATTCTTAATGAAGACGAAGCTATGATAATTATTCATATTCAATTGGAAGAATCCCCATTGATATTTAGTTATGATCCAAGTTTGTCAAGTCATGACCCCGAGGGTTGGGCACGATCACAAACAACAATCTTTTTTTTACATATGAATATGTGCAAAAAATATAGGAAACATCTCAAAAATGTTTTTTTTTTTAAAAACGGTCATGATTGGTCATATTTGTAAGGAGGCATGCAAAGATAGTGTAGATTAGTATTTGTCAAATCATGACTAATCATGACTCCTGGAGGTAGTGCGGGGACACGATAGTCCAACAAATTTTAAAATGGAAATATATAGGAACAATCTTCTCCACAAACTCGACGAATTCATGATTTATACGGAAGCATCTTTAGGTAGCGCAGATTCACGTCATTATAACCTAGTATATTAGAAATATATACTAGGGCAATTAAAAAATATCTTTATTTTAAAGAACAACGTTTGTTCAAATTATAGTCTCAACCCCTTTAATCGTAACTTGACAACACTAATCTATTTCAACTTTTCAATTCCGAACTGATTTCTGCCTTTTTTCAGAGCCACTTTGCGAAGCTGATCTATATGGTCCATGGGTTTCTTGTTTACGTAATAAGACCAATTATAAAATAAGTATTGGTAAAGAAATTATAAGATTTAATTATTACAAATTAATGTTTAGTCTACAGAATGTCGGTGTCTTCGGGATGATTTTTCAGGAATTCAACTCCACCCAAATAAATGCAACACAGCATGTTCGGATAACAATGAACTTTTATCAACTGATTGTGGTGGAATAACAGCTTTTAATGTCTTTTCCACCGAAACAGGTTAATTTATTGATCAATTTCTTTCGAAAGTGAAAATGAAAGTAAGTTGCATCATACGAAATAGCATGATGCAGATTTTAGAAAAAAAAAATTGAGAGCTGACAAAACACCTTCTATAATTTAATGTTTATTAATTGGTCACATTCTGTGATATTTTATATAAATCATTCTTAGCATTCAGACAGTTTTAATTAGAAAATTCAAACTGATATAGATTACAAGATTAAAATGTACTTATGTACTTGTTACGGTGCATTATACGACATTTTCGGACTTTTTATATAAATTGCTATGTTAATCAACTTTTTGGACTTTGTCTAAATTGTTATCAAAACTTTTCATACATGTATATATATATTTCGGAAAATGTGATGAATCATATGAATTCCAACCAGCCTTAATCCCACCCGAGGCATAGTCAGAAACGGACAGTTTATCTCTTAATTGACTTCTGTTTATATTTAACTTAATCTTTCATCTTTATTGTATCATATACATGTTGCTAAAATATTATAATCGCTCAAAAATAGATTGATATTTGATTTCTTTGTACTTTTTATTAATCCCTTTAGTTTGTTCAGTATGTATGATTTGTTGTTAAAAATTATAGTCAGTTGGAATCACACCTTCGGTGCTGATAGTTTCTAAGTTCTTGTAAAAGTATGTTCCTTGCTGATTCTATATAAAAGTACAAAACTGTAACTCGTGTTTATATTTTTGAGGTTTCTGGGTTAAACAATAAGAGGAAAGCGCAGGGTTGAGTCAGAATTAGTAGTAATCAAATTGTTTTTGTTAAACTACTTAACAGTGTTTTTGTGTAAATCAATTAGTTTTTATTTGAAATAGTCATTTTCAAAACTGACAATTATCCAATTCCTAAAAGTGCGATTGGAATTGTGTGAGTATTTTTCAAACAATTTAATGTACGAGGGGTGATCAAAAAGTTCGCAAACTAATTGAATAACTTTTAAAATATTTTTCAAAGTGAGATTTTGAGTTCATTCTTTTTCAAAGTAGGCCCCTCTAGCTTTTATGCACTTTTCCCATCAGTCTGCCCATGCGCGAAACACGTGATCCAAGCCATCACGTGACATGACCGTTAGAACCTTGTTCACTGCAGTACCAAGATCTTCCCGGGACTCATATTTTTCTCCCCGTAGGTTATCTTTCAAAACTGGAAATAGCCAGAAGTCACAAATTGCCAAATCTGGGCTGTAGGGGGATGTTTTAGGATTTTTATACCCAGTGTTTCCATGGTGTCCATCACAACCCGACTTTTACGGCTAGGTGCGTTATCATGGTGCAGAATGAATCCAGATCTTATCAGATCTGGGCGCTTTCTCTTTACTGCTCTTATCAAATCTGATTTGATAACCCGTGTATAGTAGTCCCCAGTAGCTGAAGTTTTGGGTGGTACCTTATACCGCTGATGTCACAGAAAACTATGAGCATAACCTTCCCTGCTGACTTGGATACGCGTGCTTTTATTGGTGATGGCGAGGAAGGATGCTTCCATATTGAACTTTGTTTACTTTCTGGCTCATAGAAATGTACCCAAGTTTCATCACATGTGATGATTCTATTCATGAAATAATTTTGTTCTTTTTCATATCTACTAACGTAGGACCGGCACGCATTCACTCTCACCCTCATTTGCTCTGGCAGAAGGAGGCAAGGGACCCATCTTGCACAAACTCGCCGCATGTTAAGCTTACTCGTTAAAATCTCTTGAACTGTTCCATAAGACATGCTAAGATCATTAGCTATTTCCCTAATCGTAACTTTTTTATCTTTCATTACATATTGTTCAACCTCAGACACGTTTATCTCGGTATTTACGTTCAGCGGGCACCCAGATCCATCATCATCTTCCACCGTCTCCCTTCCCTGAAAAAAACGTTTCATCCACTTACTTATTGTACCTTTTGAAAACCCACATTCCCCATAAACTTTATGCAAATCATCGTATATTTCCGTGAAGGATTTACCTAGTTTTACATAAATTTTATTATAGTTCTTTGTTCAAGTACGATTGACTCATCCATTTTCGTCACAGTCACCTCTATATTAACGTCATTTTAACATCATGACGTCATAATTATGACGCACATTTCAACATGAAGCACATGTTTAGGGCTATTTTTGTGACAAATTTCATTCTTGTCAGAACTGTAGTTAGGTAGATAGAGAATTAGTTTGCGAACTTTTTGATCACCCCTCGTATTATAACAAATGGAAGTATCCCCTATTTTATTTTCCAAGTATTTCTTTAACATTTAAGAAAATATCGTTTATAATCGTGTACAGTACCGACCGAACACAACCTAACACCAGGGCGAACCCGAAGCGGACCCTGGGTTTGCTTCCCGGGTTCGCTTGGGGTCCGCTTCGAGTTAGCTTTCAAAAATTTTGGGATCGCTCTGGGTTCGCTCGGGGTCAGCTCTGGGTCCGCTAGAGCAAATCCGGCGTTCGCTTTCTGGGACTGCTTTACGCACTGATGCGTTAAGCGGACCCTCTTTAATCTCGCCGCCACTAAGCCCTGCCCGTTGTATATACCGATACAGTATTGGGATTGTGGATCGATCATTGTGAATCAGAGTGAAAAAAATAAATAAAATGACAAATAATCATTGTTCTCCCGGTCCGCTAAGAATATAATAATATATCCCCCTACTTCACACACACACATTAATAAAATTAAAAATTATTTTAAAAAAATATATTTCTAAATATTTAAAACATAAATAAATGCAGGAAACATCAACACACAGAGAGAGAGAGAGAGATAGAGAGAGAGAGAGAGAGAGAGAGAGAGAGAGAGAGAGATTGACTGTATCAACTCTCATTATTAGACTAGATTTTAATAATAATAAAGCCAGATGACCTTTTCTATAGGTCGTCCTCACAATCCCGTACTCGAATTGTTTTCTATAAGCCTATTGCAATATTTTTTTTCAAAAATATACAGGGAGACGTACATGTACTTTTTTTCATGCGCAATTAAAAGAACAATAATTTTGATGTTAATTTTTAATAATTTAAAGGAACCCGTTAATTGAGAAAATGGAAATAAAATTATTGAATAATGCATGGGCACGTAAATATTTTTGTACTGTTAGTATCTGGAGATGATGGAATTTTACAATTATTGTCAAAGACCAACTATTTTTCCCTCTCCTCTTTTTGTCTGTAAAAATCGTAATACCAAATATTTATTTTCTTCTTTACGCATTGTATTTACACAATTTATTTACCCATGGGCTTTGAATACTGGTATAAAGAACTGAAGAAAATAAAATATTTTAATTATCATAATAGATTTACACTGTAACTTTACACGTGTTGCTTGTATGTACAATGTTTGGATTTATATTGAGATATATCAGCATGTTCGATCTTTTATCCCAATGGACAGATCAATATTGGTGGTCCGCTCCGGGTTCGCTCGGGGTCAGCCCTAGCGGACACCGAGCGAACCCGAAGCGAAACCAGAGAGCGAACCCGGGGTCCGCTCCGTGTTCGCTTTTTGTAAGGTTATGTACGGTCGGTACTGTATCTGGATAATAATATCTTAATTAAATATATTGCTGTTATTGTTTACAATTTATAAAACATTTAAATACACTTTTAGTTTTGTATAAAAAGTTTGAAATTAAACTCACCTTTAGCAAGTAAATAGTAAAATTATATAATGCACCTTTAAAATGCGCTTAATAATAAAGAAATAAAAAAAAAATAACTTACAGACAAGTTAATTTCTACTAAATACCGTTCCTGGTTTTTATAATTTCATTAACTTTGATAAAACATAAATTTCGTCAATTTCTTCTTATCATAGGTACTAAATTCAATAACATCCTAAAACATTGTCTGTCACTGCAGTGCAGCGGGAAAAATGCAAGTTTTGTAATGCAGTTCTGTCAAAACACTCTAGGAATCATTTGTAATTTCACAGGTAAGTCTCAGATAGTATTTCAAATTTCTCACTTTTATTTTCTTAATTAAATACATCAGGAGATTGTTTACTATTTATTTGAAGCAAAGAGATATGTCCATGTTTACCCCTTTCTTCCATGGACATAGCGCATGTGACATCGTTTTCATACCCCACACTTAAGTGCAGTTATGAGGTCACAATGGTTTTTGCGTTAGCGTGATGAAGTAAGATATATCGGAGTTCATCATAAAACGAGTGAAAAGCAACTGTTGTGAAGTATTAAACATGGAATAAAGAGAATATCCCGTGATTTGTAGTTGGATGTGATTTTTACCAAACTCGTTGTGTTTTTATCCCCTTTCCAAGGTTCGGGGATAAAAATCGCACAACTCGTTGGATAAAAATCATATCCAACTACAAACCATGGGAGATCCTATATTTATAGAATGAGCTTTACCCGCATTATATGGGTTCTTTTTAGTTGCTTTTTTATCCCTTCTTCTGTCACAATGAGGCTCAATATTCAGTACTAAAACATACATGTATTCCTTCACCAGAGACGCAGTTTATATGAATTAACAACAACTAAAAAAGTTAGTATAGGTTAAATATAAGTTTAATCGAATGGTTAAAAGGAATAATTATGGTTAATCCCGCTACTGATTTAAAATTAAGAACATCGTAAAAATTGTGATAGTTTGTAGTTAAAAAACTTAAATGATGCTCATTTTAAAATCGGAATAAAATTTTTCAAAGCTTACATGGAAGGCACATGAAAGAGCAGAAGAAGGACATTTTGCCGAATTTATTCAATCTAGTGGAATTTCTTCGAATTTGAAAAATTTATCACTACGGAAAATGAAGAGCATAAGCTTGTTTTAAATACGTATATCTCGTTTGTCTGAGATTTTTATATATTAGATGCATCTGATGCTAGTGTAAGAAATATATAAATTTGGTAGATAAGCAAGCTTGTGCTCTTTATTTTCTGAAACAAAGTGTGCTGTATAAAATCACATTCGCATAAAAATAAGAACACTCGGAAGAATATTTCTCAACCTTCATTTGACTTTTATGCATCAAATAGCTCAGAATAATGATTTGTAGAATAGGTCAGAACGAATAATCATTTTGTAGGATGGGTGACAACATGTTTTTATTGAAAAACTGTTGAGTCCTTCTCAATGATCCAAATGATCCAACAGTCAAAAAGAGGTCTTAGTTTTTCTTGTTTATTCTGAATTTAAGAATTTCAAAACAAAAACAGGGTTTGTTGAAACAATTCCAGGAATTTAATGATTGCAGAGAGTTGAATTTTAAATATCATAGAAATTATACAACTTCTTATCAATGGTATCATTAAGAACAAATATAGTCTACGTTATCTTATTTTTGGTTTATATCATCTGGCCATAAGTATATGTGCACATGCAGGAAGGTATTACGATTGTTTGAAAAACGAAGTCTGTTGACATGAATTGTTAACTGACTGTATATTATCTTTTTAGACATAATAAAAGAAAGGAGAAGATGGCAAGCCTCATTCCAAAGTTGTAAATATAACAACAGTAATTATGCTACAGGGGAATTTAATTTATCCAATGCTTATGAAACATGCAGAATAATGAACTCAACATCTTATGTTCCATTATGGATCGGTGTTGTCAGACAAAAATATGTATCGCAAGACCAAGGTACTTTATAACCTATTACATTATTCTGCCTTGTCTTTGTACAAAGTTACTAGTAATGGAAACAAAAAAGTCCAGAAGACTGACATCTCTCTCTCTCTTGTTGATATATATATATATAAAAGATATATACATATATATTTTAAAGAAATAAAGTTAAAGGTGTTCAGAAAATGTACTATACATTTCCATTTTGCTTTCAATTTCTTTTTAGGAGAACAAATTGTAGATAAAAGATTAATCAACCAATGTGAGATATGCAAATCAAATTATTGTAATTATGAAACATGTTTGAAAGAAATTGCAACTGATGTTTATTGCACTAATGTGAGTATGTTTATTGATAAGTATATTCACATAATATACAATATTTGTACAAGGTCTTGCCTCTATATGATGTTTATTTTCTTCAAAATAACATTCCGTGTTAAGCATACAGTATGCAATAAGATTTTCAATACATAAAAAATACTGTCTAAGAATTGGACAGAATATCAATAACTTGATGTTCTGTTAATGTTAAGTAATATGTTTTTAATGTTATGCATATGATTATAGGTATCTACGCAAATATACACTCGCAAAGAATCAAGCAAAGACGGTAATATAAATTATCATCATTGGATTTAAACTTCAGAATCTATTCAATTTGATTTGATTTGAACATATCTTATTGTTTTAAAACACAAAAGGATCAGAAACAAGTTCTTGCAACTTACAATTTCTATTCACTTTATACGGTGTTCGGAAAGTCGTGAGTTAATATCTTGCCCGCGACAGTCCTAGGTCGAAAAAAAGTGGCAAATATTACATCGCCTCGGCCTCAGAACACTAAAAGTAAACGATGTGGTGTTTTTGGTTTAGACCTTTAAAATCAAGGTCCCTTTTCATTGAAAGCTTTGACACAGGAAAGATCTCTTCCAATGCTCAATGGCCTTGAGTGCCGAATAAAGTACCATTTCGAGGTGTTTTTTGCGTCGTGGAATTATTGTTTTCTAAATAAAGTAATTCAAGCAAGCTGTATTTACAAAAAAAAAAACATTCATACTAAGAATGTTTTATTTACAAAAGGAAATGTTTTGCTTTTCCTAAAATTTTTAGATTTCATTAATGTTATATTGTTCCCTCAGAATGTTGGAATTTTCCGTTCGTCTTCATAATCGAGTCTGTGTCAATTGTTAATCCCAAATTTGTTTGTTTATATATATATATATATATATATATATTGAAAATATACCGTAAGGTGAAGCTTGGAATTTCGCATACCCCCATAAGTTCATACATCAGTACATGTTGAATAGAACTTGTCTTGTAATTCATTTATATATATGTAACTAGTTTATTTGCTGTTTGTTGTCCCACTCGGGAATTTTTTACTCATATGAAGACGCAACCAATTGCCGTTGGAGAGTGCGAATTTTGACCCATATGCGGCACTCGATCAGGGCCATTGAGCAGTGAGGAATCTTTTTTCGTGCTAGCAACTACTGCGACAAGGGACATCGGTTTGCTAGACATAAGTATTAAATGAGATACGGTAATTTGGTTAATACAATCTCATCCGAAGTACTGGTCTCCAGGTCCCAGAGTGGGATTCAAACCTGCGTCGAAATGTTCAACTCCTTACTCCGCAACTTTTTGAGCAGACAATTCTAATAGCGCGCCACTGTACTAAAACAATTATCACAACGTTTATTTATATCCTTTTATTAAACACAAACATACGTTACTTAAGTTTTTATCTGCCAAAATGCAGTCATCTGAGACCTTTTTTTTGAAATAAAGAAACATTAACATTTTAGGTTTATACGTCAAGATGATACCTGGAATATCAATCGCGACCGTTTTCACTGGAATAACAATCATTATCATCTTCTTTCTCTGCAAAAGGTAAGTTCATTGAATAACTGATACCTATTTAGACTAAATTTGATAGGTTTGTAATATGTATAAAAAAAATGGGACAAACTTGTGAATATGATTTCATAAGAAGTTAAAAGGAGTGTAAAAATATGATAAAATATTTTGATATGATTTTAAATTATTTTATACACGTCAAATCAAATAATTTGCATACTTTAAGTTAATTGAGTTCTCATAAGGTATCATGAGTCATGAAATTTGAAGTTTGCAGTGTAACTGCAGGAAAAAAACAATTGTTTTGCAGAAAAAAAGAACTATGCAAAGGAAATAAAACTAAAGAAACAATATCCACCAACACAGACTTCGAAATAGTACAAAAAAGAAAAAAATCAAATAGATACAAACATTATACGAAAGATGATATTCGTCATCTTGGGCACTCAAACCCAAGTTATGTTGAGACCACAAAGCATGTCAAGGAACAAGAGAGTCCCAACCGTGCCAGTAACGATGGAGATTATGACGAACTTCATCAGACAAGGTCCAGAAAAATAGAAAGATCTGATATATTCCACTACTCCTTACATTTGCCTCCAACGTATGATGTCCCATCCCCAAAAAAGAAGGAGATAATATTTCATGACTCTGGCTATGATGTCACTTTTACAAACACAATTCCAGAGTATGAATTATCGAAAAGTCTTACAGACAATCAATAATTATTTATTTCAAATAATTTGCACTTGTTAAGAAATTTTAAAGTCTGAAGTGGTTGCAACAAAGCAAATTTCTATATTGGTATGATTTGACTTCCGTCACAAACATGAACCCATTTGCAGAAAGAAATATTCCTACGAGAGAGAGAGAGAGAGAGAGAGAGAGAGAGAGAGAGAGAGAGAGAGAGAGAGAGAAGCTGTATCTATCAAAAAGTTGTATAGCGTTATAAATATCCATGAGTACCTGCTTTTGCAAAAAAAAATAAGAATAGGGTGTGACTGGTAGATTATACTTAAGTGAGTTAAGGCTACGTTCAGAGGTTTTCATGCAAAACTCTAATTAAAGCCAGTAATGACTATACATGTACCTACCGCACAGAAAAAGTTAAGACTTGTTATTTACATACATTCTTGTTACCCACGACCTGCGATAGTCAGTACATATTATGAGTCATTACGACGTCATCGACCTCTACTACACACGTTTATCAGAAATATTAACAAAATCACTTCGGCGCAAGGGCATATCTTACTTTGTTTTACAGAAACCAGGTAAACATTGATGCAGAATATGCTAAGGATTTAAGATGTTGCTGCACATATATCGACACTGTAAGTGTTAAGTTACCATTTGTACCAGTTTAAGTTGAAACAGGGTGAAAATTTAGAGTACCTACACTAGTCCAGTGTAAGTTTCATGAATGTTTTTTCATCGATTGAGAGAGTGCATAGGATTTGATTTAGTTTTTAGAATAATTTTCTTAATGTTATACATTATTTATTTTAAACTAAATTGGTTATGTCCTTGCTCCGACGATGTTCTGTTGATGTGTTTTATTACTTGAATGGAAAAGAACAATGACGTCATTATATGACGTCATAATGTGCACTTGCACTAACATTCTGTGGGTACTAAGCATGAATGGGAAAATCAACTTGAACTTCCTCTGTATATAAAATATACAAATTATGCATATTTATTAGCTCATTTGCATAGAATTAAATACATTTAGCCTTAACTTGCATAAGGAAAAAAAGAAATAATAATGAAAATAATAAATACGTATTGTTTTATAAATAAAACCTCATATGGAGGAGGCAATAGCTGGCCTTAAGGCAAAAAAGAAATGAAAACAATTATTTAAAGGGTCTCACACTATTAAACATTTGGATAAAACAGACCATACATGAGTAATTTTATTAAGGTCTTCCGTTTCCAACGGAAGACCTTCTACTGATTCTGTTGGTAAAGATTATTATTCTTTTTTTTTTCTTCTACTTCCTAGACGCCAACTTTGAGGCCTCATATCTCATTCATTTCTCAATAGATTTCGCTCACATTTTCAGACATTATAGAAGGTAGTAAATTCTATCAGAATGCTGTCTAAAATTTTCAAAATTTACTTCCGCTGATGAGTTATTTCCCTTTATTCGAAAA
Organism: Saccostrea glomerata; assembly: GCA_003671525.1. NCBI lineage: Eukaryota > Metazoa > Mollusca > Bivalvia > Ostreida > Ostreidae > Saccostrea > Saccostrea glomerata. Next base: position 8,503 of record PRKT01001583.1, on the reverse strand, counting down.
ATTATAGGCTTTCGTTTCCGGATAAAGGCTCAGAGACTACAAAAGCTGGAGCAGAAATTTTACTGGTTTTAGATAAAAGAAGGATTGAAGGTGTGCACATCGTTTTTTGTTTTTTCGATTTCTGTATTCAAAATGGCGCTATATAGGGGTAAAAAATTAGAACGCCTAAAAGAGCGAAAATTTACACATATTTTCCTTTCTATCTTGAAAACTAAAAAATATTTTGTTAAGACATGTTGAATAAAAGTTGTGCATAATTGCAAGAGCTTTCATTTGATATCATCGAAAAGGGGCTGGCCCTTAAAATTAAGGATCTATGGGCCTTAAAAGTTTTTGCTTTTTAACCCAAAAACGGTAAATATTTTAATATGGTTGTCGATTATAAATTGTTCCTTAATATCATCTCTGTCCTATAAAAATATTATTTTGTTCGAGTCTTACGTAAAAAAAGGAAAGAAAGGTATATCCGTAAACAGGGCACTGTTCTCATTTTGCTATTGAAGGAGAACTTTTGATGCGTATATTTGAAATAAACATACTTTGTAATAAACATTTTACAACGCTAATCATATTTTTTTTAATTAGGTTTTAAACGTGTTCTTTGGTTCACTTTCAGGGTATATGATGGCAACTTTTTTCTTTTTATCAATAAAGATCTTTCCAAGAGAGAGAGAGAGAGAGATAGAAGTTCGAGAATATTTTCTTTGTTTAAAATGAACACAAACAATATTAATGAAAACAATTTACGCCCGGATCTCATTAAAACTTTTAAGAGTCAAATAATACACCATTATTCACTGCTTCATTCTCACATTCACCTGGAATCCAGTTACCCGGATTCTAAGTGTGTATACCATTACGTAATGTAGCTCTCGATTACACGCGGCTGAGAAAATCTAAAGCGACACTCCGCGGTGAACCATTGACCCCGCAGTCTGGGAATCCACAGTCGTAGGCAAAATAATTGATATATTAAAACCTTTCTACAACATGACAATCATAAATGGAAAATTCTTATTGTTGAATATTTGAGATTAATCTGTTCCAATTGACTTGTCTTACTTTTAAATTTGATTGTGATACATATTTATTATTTATATAAAACAGCTGTCTAGGTTTTGTGTCTGTTTACACGACCAACCATTCATTCCATCGCTTGTTGACATTAATTTACACCGCGTGGTCAATGTGTTAAATCTAATTGACAAACTTACAGGAAAATATTCTTTCTTTAAGTAAATCGATTCTTTCAAAAATATCTTAAAATGACATAGGTTTAACTTAATTAGTAAAAAACATGTGAAAACGCTTGGTCGTTTATTTATTTATTCTAAATGTACATTAATCGTGTTAATCAGTCTTCAATTTTTAAATGTTCGTTAGCTCCATGTGTAATTTTACTTTATTTACTTTTTATTTTGACAATTCATTGCGTAAGGACCAGCGATCTGCGGTTACTTTACTTTAACCAATACTGATTGAAATTCACAAGGTTTGCGCTTTTCACACACAAATAAAATCCGTTTTCAACACAAATTTTCCCAAACACATTTTTTACATCACAGATTTTTACCAAGGCTCTACCAGTTTTAAACTGTTAAAGAGAATCTTCCCAATCATAAGGATAGAATTATAGTCAGTGAAATGGATTAAACATCGATAAGTAACTTGGCACGTTTTAACTTCATAAGTGACTTCTGTGCTACACAATGCCTCTTTATAGATTACAGGTTTGATAGTAAGTTGAAAAAATAATGCAAGATTTTAAAGCAATGAGCTTAATTTGTTTTATAATTTATTAAAAACCCGAAAATGATTAGAATAGTTGCGAACATTGCAAGTTTGTTCCGTGATTAAATATCGGTAGCAGGTTATAAAATGTACATTTAAGTTGTAATAAACTCGTATCGTATGTCCAGAATCGGAAATTTAAGAACTTGTATAACAATCTGCAGCTGCTGAATATCACAAACTTATCATGTAATTACACACTTTTACAACCTAATTTAAACTATTAAAATAATATCCAGCACCATAGTCAACCATTTGTATCGTTTACCATATATGACTCAGTATTTTCTTTGAAATTATGAACTTATATCTAACACACATTACTTTTCTTGGTTTAAAAAAAATACATGTATAAGAGAAGGGGAGAGACATTTTGTCCAATTACATTCATGTATTTACCAGAGAGTACCTGCATCAATTACAGTCTAATTTAATCTATTTAACATAATCTCTATTTCCTATTTAAATTAAATTTATTTGTTGATTTTATTCAACTTCAAGCACAATAAATAGTACTAAATTGAAGCCCATGCACAGATGCTATTGTACATAGGGAATTTTCTTTAATCTTTTATCCATTCATTCCTCCTTCAAGGAAAATAATTATGAATAAATTAATTGAACGACGTGTATGAAACCATGTGGTTTGGGTTTGTCAACGTGTTTTAGATCATGATCAGTAAATCACAACTCCTCTGGCCTTTCTGTCTAACGGAATAATAACCTCGAATGTATTACATATACACCATGACTCACCCATGGACCCCTCCCCCTTTCCCCAAACTTTGAAATAAATGAGGGAAGATAATTTATTTATTGACTTTTTGAGTTTAATTTTATTGAATGTATTTAGCCTGTATTTGCCTGAAATAAACATGTACATATAGAAGGGATTTTCAACCCCATCTAACCTTCATATCCGATATCTGATTTCCAATGATCCCAGGATGTGTCATGAATCAAGGCAATATTAGGGCAAATCCAAGGTCACTGGAGAAAGGGAATTTCAACCCCGTCTATCCTTCATAAATAAAAACTCCATGTTGTTTGAATATTAACATTCGGTGATGTTTTAAAATACCTCAAGGTTGTTTTCTGAACTGTGACGAAATGGAACGAGATGATGCATATTTTAAAAATCTTCCTCACCCGATATCCGATTCCAATGATCCTAGGATGTGTCATGAATAAAGGCAAAATTCAAGGTCACTGGAAAAAGAATTAATGTTTTATCACAGTCATTTATATGAAATCAAGAGTATCTGTAAGCTCACACTTGATACAAAGATTGCTTGTGATAAAAATGTTTTTCTATGATTTTTATTCTGAAAATAGTATCATTTCAATTTGGACTATATATGTTTAAGTTCATACTTGATATAAATTGCTTATATTCTGTCGGTTTCAGATGACTTAAAATAAGGCCTTTTTAACAAATTCAGGGCCAATGACAGAAAAGTTTTAAAATTCCTGTCAGACTTATGAATTTAGAATCACTAAAAGTTGTTTCAGATTGAGGGTTTGCCTTGACACAGAGCCAATTCTTTTAAAATCAAGTTCACTGCCAGAAAAATATTTTCTTTTTCTTCTGTGAATTAGTAAATGAAAATCATTGGAGGCTCTTGCTTAAACATAAATTAATTATGATTGGAGGTTGTATCATGACCCTGATCAAAGGTATTTCTGGAAAATATAGGTCACTGACAGAGGAAAAAAATGTTTAAGCATAACTTTGTAAGTAAGATTCACTGGAGGCTCATGCTGAGAAGAAAGGTTGTTCACATAATAAAGTGCAGTGTCCTTGACCCAAGGTCGGTACTTCCTGTCCACAGCTCCAACGGAAGACCTACTCGTTCCTTTGCAACGAGCTCGGCTCTAGTTATACCCCTATTGATAATACTCGAATTTGATTGGTTTGTAAGAAAACTTTAAAACACAACAATGACTCCAAATGGTACTGTTTACAGCAAAAATGACCTAGAAATCATTGCACGTGGAATATGATGACCCAGTCATCATTATTAATGACCGTCACATAAAGACCTCTTAATCAAAAATTCCTTTTTGAGTGAAGTTAATGCATAAAATAATAATTATTTGAAGAAAAAACGTTTCTAAAATTGTGCATGGTCTGTTTTGCATTATCATTCAGAATACGGTAAAATTTTATCATTAACTTTTAAACTGTTTACTCATTTCAAAATATCGTTACAATTCACTTCAATGGAATGTAGAAGTGGTTTTTTAAAAAGTTCAATTCTGTATTATATTTTGACTGTTTAGAGGAAAAGTAATCGCTAGTCATAACAATATATATCTTGATCAACCAAATATTGTTTTAATCAGTAAATCATGATGCAAAAACTTACACGACTTAACTTGCAGACGTCAGTGTAAATACCTTCACTATCCGGAGTGTAGCGAATCTCGATCCCGATCAAAGAAAGATTTGATAACGGTTAGAGATTCATACTTTTCAATATATATCGGTATGACAAAACAATTAATTACCCCTTGTGAGTTCAACATGAGTTCAACATGGTGAAATAAGGACCCGAGACTTGGCCCACGAGGTGGCCTGCCCTGACCGAGGCCGCTTTATTTCACCATGTTGATCTCAAAAGCGGTTATTTATTGTATAATAATTATCACCATATATATATTACCTGTACGTCATTTGCCTACCTGTACGAATATTATGAAGATAAGCATCATTAACCTGTAAGTTCTTGATAAACATTTATCTAGTACATGTACCATCTGATGATTTTTTTAAATGAAGTAAATGAAACCTTTTATCAATTAGGATGTTGTAATTTTGTATTCAATTTATTTGAACTTTTAATGTATGCGTAAAATTACAGTAACGATGAAAATACGAATCAAATAAGGCATAATGTACTAATATGGAACTAAAACAAAACCAGGAATGATGGTTTACTTTAAACATAAATGATAAAATAAAAACACAAAAGATCTCTAAAGCAATGCGAGAAGGAACTATAATTTGATGTTGGAATTTTTTGCTGCAAAATTGTAGATAACTATTACAATGACAGAAAAAATAACGTTTTTAAACTTCTGTTGTTCATATTTACGATAGAACTATTATTCTTTATATATAAGCTTCGACTGAATCAGAATTAGATTATTGTCATCCTGTAAAATAATGATTTTTTTTAATATATAACTGTATATTGGATTGTATGTAAAAGCCTTTTTTCTCCTTTTTTGAGTATGATTATACATGTAAAGGTTTAAGTTGAATATAAATTCAATAGAATAATACATTTTAATTTGCCGGCAAAAAACTCATACTTAAAAATAATGCACGTCTCGTAAAGTTGAAAGGTGAGATCGGGTGCCCAGGAGAAGAAAGCAGATATGTAATTACATGTATAACAAATATCCACATAGAGGACTCCATGTATACGGTAATTATTCCCTCTAAGCTATTTTTTTTTCTAAATACACATTCAAGTAATTACCTGTAAAATACGATTGAAAACGTACAATGACTTTATTCATATATACTTCCGGTATTTATAATAAAACATTGATGGTCGAAACAGAACATTCCGGGTTTTATTCACTTCCTATCTCTCGAACCCCTCGATCTCTCGAACTTTTTAGCGGCCCCTTGAACTTCGAGTGATCGAGAGTCATATGTAATAATAAGGACACTTTTAGATTGGTTTGAAGTTAACAATTTCGCTTTTTGCATTTTGTTTTTGAACTACATGTAATGCGTAATAGTTTTTTTTATTTCCAAGTCATTTAAAAACAAATTAAGTATCCTTCGGCGAATTCGCCCATGAATTATTTTAACATGATTCCTCTTTGTATTGTGTCATTTAAACGTTTATGCTTCATTCTTTTAATGTGTTCTAATGAAATATATTATCACTTGTTCTTCCACAAGATGAATTTTTATGAACTTAAAGACATAAATGTTACAGGAACTGTAATAAATATATTAAAAAGACTATTATTATGACATCTTTTTTATTATTAAACGCTCTTACATGTATTCATCTATGCTTGATGTATACTTTTCGATATTTTAATTTGAAAACATTTTTTTTTGCATTATGATCGTCTTAAATGTTAAGAATAAAATTCTTTGGTGTTATTTTAACGCCTTACGTACAGTATGTTTGTGAAGAAGTTGATTTTTTGTTGTATATATTATTCTAATTTTGTTCTAATGGGTTTCCATACATTTGAGTCTGTTTTGTCACGAGCATATAAAGGGACCGGTCTTGTCGGGGTTGTCAGATCTAGTTTGGTGTCCGGTAGCGTGACCAGCCGGATGTGTGCCACATTTGCTGTTTCCCCTGCATGATTTATACAAGTGGCGAATATTTTCTGTGAGATATTGCACCGAATGTTAACGGGTAGCCATATAACTTGCCAGGAGGATTATTGCAGCGTGTTTGTGCAGTTCTAGCCGGTAAGAGTGTTCGAATAATGTATAGTGGGTTTGCAGTTATAAATTTCCGGTTTCAGTTGTATTTTAGGTTAGGTGTTTGTAAATATAAATTACTTTCAGTGCGTAAGGGGCTTGGAGACGAGTTTTTGATGTATGGGCGTACTTAGGGTAGTTTGACGAGGTCTGAGGCTTATTGTCGAGTGTGTATGGAGGGCCACGTGCGTCTTATCAAAGGTCGACACTGTTAAGGGCGTGGTAGGATAACCGCAGCGGGAGGCTCAGACCCGGGGCTCTGCGAGTTAGGAACTACTATTTTGTGGACCACGGAACTTGGTGTGACGTTGACGTTACCTGTATGGCGAAAGCGCCGTGGTGCATTTTCTAGGACACGTGTCGCTGACCTGATTTGTGAACCAGAACTTTGAGTAACTTTCAGTAGTAAATAACAGAACACGTTTACATTTGAAAAGATATTATTTTTATTTGAAGTTATTTGAGCTTTTTCGGAATATTAATTGAAAAGATTGAATAATGTTGGTGAATTTTACCTTTTTTATTTAAAATCTGATAATTATTGACTCAGCATTGTAGCATATAATATTCAACTTTATTATTGTGTAAAGTATCAGATTTGGTTAAAACTGAGTTTACAGTTCATATCTATTTCATTTCCGGTGTGTGAGCTGGTATGTGAGAGTAAGTGAGTGTTATTGAATATAATTTTTAGCCGGGCTAATTGCTCAAAGAGCAATTGCCGGCTTATGTGATCCTGTTCAAGGCAGGGTGTTGACCCAATAGTCGCCATTTTAAAGTTACGTGCAAAAATATAGTTCTTACTCTCAACCGCTTTTGAGATAATACAAACGCTAAATAAAGCAACAAAATTAAAACGAATTTTTATCTATATAAAATAAACATTAGTAGTAATGACTTTGAAAACTTCGTAAGTCAAAGAACATAGTTCATTAACGTAAGGATTTTTGATAATCAGTGTTACCGTAGTTCTCTACACATACGAGGTAAAGCAGGAGAGGGAACCAGACTGGCCTGTTTGTTTACATTCAGCTGTGGTACCAGATTAATTCTGATTATGACAAAATCGGACCGTGGTTTTAGGATTGAAAAACTCATTGTCAGTTTCTTATCATTTATATTGATAGTTTTAAAATAATTTTTTCATCAGAATCTAAACGTGATTCATGTAAGAAATCCTTTCTACTCTGTAAATGAGCCCGGCTCTCTGTACTTCTGAGTACTTTGATTTTTATTTGTGTTAATAAACTTATTTGTTATTTCTGATTGATATTGTTGTTCCTTCTCAACTGTACAAAATCCAAAAAGAACTCATGACAATGTTTCAGTATGGTATTCTGATGCAAATTGATAAAATACTGTATCATAATCGAACGTTTACCCCCAAAAGATATAAAATACGCTGTACTAGTACGATTATTTGAATTAAGATTAAAAAATTGTTTGAAATTTGCTATAAATCGATTATTACAGAGGTTTTCTTTTCTGACAGCAATATATCTTTTAAAAATTGAATACAAATCGGATATAAATCCGCTTTAACTTAATATTGAAACATGATAAGTTTTAGACACAAATCATACTGTATAATTGGGTCTTTTTAAAAAAAAAATATTTGCAAAGCATCTCAGAATATATTATTTTCTTCCTTATAAAGTGGGTTTGATGAAGAAAACATTGTGTTCCGTTAATAGCAAAGACTAATTTTTGTATTCATATGAAGCAGAATTTGTGCAAAATCTTATGCGTGAAAAGAAGAAACACTAGTTGTAGCTTTCATTTCAACAATTAGATATATCGACAAACGTATTGGCAGTTATCCTGGTGAGCTTGAGAATAAATGATACCAGTGACAGAGCTTGACACATCTGTTTCATACTTGGATATTTTACTAGAAAAGACGTTAATGATAATCTTACAACCAAGGTTTATGATAAACGTGATAACTTTAATTTTCTATCGTCAACTTCTCTTTCTTACATGTATGCAACAATATACCTTCATCAGACGGGAGCCCATTAGTGCCAACTTGTATATATAATGGAAAAGCAATATATAAAAGCAAACATCAATATATTAAAGAAATGCGCTATAATACATTGCTTTTCTTTTATATTTATAAATTGGCACTGATAGGCTTCCTTATCACCTGCATATGCCGTTTATATGTGTCAGTTGAATCGATACGCAAGCACATGTTCTACGTACGAACAATTTCTAAAACGATGCTAATTATTGAACTAGTTG
>PRKT01001582.1:26968-66671 GCA_003671525.1 Saccostrea glomerata | reverse complement strand
AACGAAACTCGTTGCGAGCAACGAGAGGTCTTCCGTCCGATTCAGAAAAAAAACCCTGTAAAATCAACCTGAAAAAGTTGTTTTTAAAAATCGGACACACAGTGGATCGAACCCGGGTCGCCAGCGTGAAAATCCATTGCGGTAACCATTACACCTTATGGAACCCGCTTTAAATTTAACATTCGAATATTGCGAGATTGCTTTTTTTTATTCTAATATACATTACATTTTTTTAAAATTTCAGTTTGTAATTGTAAAATGACAGGCAGCTTGCTAAACTTTGCTCAAGATGATGACATCGGAATTTGTAACTTGAGTTTTAACAGTAATTTTTAGGAAAGATAATTATAATCTATTAGTAATCAACAGATGATACTGTTTTCTTTCCTTTTTTCGATATGTATTCAACTTTTTATTCCATGCAACTCCATATACAGGCATGCCAATGTTATATATTTCTGCACTATTGTCACCATTTGTGTACTACTTAAGTCGGGTCACGATACATTATTTCGTGCCAAACGTCACAAGTAGTTCTTAGCGCTATTCCTTTGAAATGTTTGATCTATATGATGGATTTGATAGGTTCAATGAAAATTAGAAATGTATGTTCTTATAACCGGAATTTCGATCATTGGAAAATATATTTATCACATTATACAAATATAATATCGTATACGGCCAAGTAACACTAAAGCTGTGAATTCGGTAAGATTTTCCACGAATTATCTATCCTGTTTTCCCCCAAAGTGGAGATGAGTTACACGTTCATAAAAAGACTGGAATGTTTCACTGAAAAAAAATCACTCGCCCTCCGACAGCCAAGCAATCTGATACTATTTATGTTCAAAAACTTGCATTTACTACATGAATATTCATATAACCTTTAATAAACAACCTTTTTAAGAAAATGTTTTTCTTATTTTTGTCTTTTCTATTCATTTAATATGTCACAAGCCTGCGTGGAAAAATAAACAGAAGTCAAGTAATACTTCAGAAACATAGTGACTATTAAGTCAGGCAAGTTTCTTGAAAAGCTATTACTTATAACCATGGTTTAGGATGAGTTTTCCCTGGTGCAAAACAAAAGATTGTTGTCATCATATTTCCACTTGTAGTCATGTTGTATTCTACTTTGAGATGCAGACATAAGCAATTTCAATAGACGTTTGAGGAAACCTCATATTAAAACTATACTCAATGCAACGTAATTGCTATGTAGCAATCTAAAGAATCCTTTACATTTAAATCTTTTTGGTAGAAGTTTCGTTCTTCTAAACGCTCAGCTGACCTTATAGAACCCGACCTGCTTAATGGCGGAGTTCACGGAGACGCCCCGCCATCTTGGACACGCTTCAGATTTTTAAATGCGAATATCTAGTGTGTGGATTGATCAATTCTTAAATAAATTATATGTTAAGCTTTTCCAGTAGGGTCTTAATTACCAATAATTATAGAAAAAAAATATTGAAAAACCAAAAAAGTTGAAAAAGTGCACATTTTGAATTCACTTACTGTAGCGACCGGAAGTACTGACGACGCAAACGAAGGCAAAATTGCACATCTATAATTCATGGTCTATCATCTCTAACAAGTTTCCAGTTAATATCTTGAGCCGTTTTGGAGAACATTTGAAGACAAAATTGCATTTTAAAATCAGGAAATTGCCCATAACTTGGCACAGGTAGCGAATTTTCGAACAAACGGAATTTTATATAAAATTTATATAGTGACCTATTATTCCTACAATTTTCATTGAATTCCACCGAATAGTTTACGAGAAATCGCCTGCACAAAATTTTGTCTAAAAAAAAAAGAATAATAACTAGATACGATCTCGTTGCGAGCAACGAGTGGGTCTTCCGTCCAATTCTTGATGAGATGAGATAAGATTTTGATTGCGATTTTCATTCTAAAATAATGATTTACCACAATCTGTTAAAAGACATTGAACATTAAAGACTAATAAAATCGGCCTTTTGCCCTTAACGGCCACTTATTTTAGGAATCGGTCCTTTTTATTCATATCATCTTAAAGCTCTTAAGATTTTAAAAATTTTTTGTTCAACAACTATTCAGAAATTCTTTTTCGTTTTTGAGCTATTAGCAAAAGAAACATTTAGGGGCCAACCCTTCAACTCCTTAATGGGGACGTTTAGCAAAAAATTGAAAGACTGCATATTGCTTAGAACATTATCTTGAACATCTTTTGTTCAATATTGCTTATCAAAATATTTCTCCCTTTCGAGATATAAAGCATCAAAGATTTAGCATTCTGGCCCCTTGTGGCCCCTAATTGTGTACCATTCGACATGAAAATCATAATATATAGTTGTAGATGGCTGAGATAAACATCTTTGCTTCAGTAATGTATTACAAAATATTAAAAGATAAAGAGTTATCGATTGAAGACTTTTGGCCCCTCTTGGCCCCTAATTTGAGTGCCCAGCCCCTATTTCTAGATTTTATCTTTAAGCTGTTAGGATTTTGAACACTTTTTGTTCAATACCTATTCAGAGATTATTTTTCGTTTTCGAGTTATTTGCAAAAGAAATATTTAGAGGCCAACCCTTCAACTCCCTAATGGGGACGTTTAGCGAAAAATGAAAGGTTGCATATGGTTCAGAACATGATTTTGAACATCTTTTGTTCAATATTACTTTATATTACTTTATATCAGAATATTTCTCACTTTAAAGATATAAAGCGTCAAAGATTTGGCATTCTGGCCCCTTGTGGCCCCTAATTATGTACCATACGACATAAAAATTATAATCTACAATGTAGATTGTTAAGATAATCATTTTTGCTACAGTAATGTATTAAAAAATATTTACCACTAAAGAGTTATCGATTGAAGACTTTTGGCCCTTCATGGCCCCTAATTCGAGTGTCCAGCCCCTTTTTCGGGATCTCATCTTAAAGATCGAAAGATTTTGAACATTTTTTGTTCAACAACTATTCAGAAATTCTTTTTCGTTTTTGAGATATTAGCAAAAGAAGTATTTAGGGGCTAACCCTTCAATTCCCTAATGGGGACTTTTAGCGAAATATGAAAGCTTGCATATTGTTCAGAACATTATTTTGAACATCTTTTGTTCAATATTTCTTGTCAAAATATTTCTCAGTTTCAAGATATAAAGCGTCAAACATTTAGCATTCTGGCCCCTTGTGGCCCCTAATCATATATTATTCGACATTAAAATCATAATATACAGTGGTAGATTGTTTAGATAAACATGTTTGCTTCAGTAATGTATAACAAAATATTGACTGTAAAAGAGTTATCGAAAAAAGACTTTAAGCCCCTTTTGGCCCCTAATTTGAGTGCCCGGCCCCTTTTTCTTGATTTTGTCTTGAAGCTCTTCAGATTTTGAACACTTTTTGTTCAATAACTATTCAGAGATTCCTTTTCGTTTTCGAGTTATTTGCAAAAGAAATATTTAGGGGCCAACCCTTCAACTCCCTAATGGGGACTTTTAGCGAAAAATGAAAGGTTGCATATTGTTCAGAACATGATTTTAAACATTTTTTGTTCATTATTACTTGTCAAAATCTTTCTCACTTTAGAGATATAAGGCGTCAAAGATTGAGCATTCTGGCCCCTTTTGGCCCCTAATCATGCATTATACGACATTAAAATTATAAAATACAGTGGTAGATTGTTGAGATAAACATTTCTGTTTCAGTAATGTATAACAAAATATTGACTGTTAAAAAGTTATCGATAAAAGATTTTAAGCCCCTTTTGGCCCTTAATGTGATGAGTCAGCACTTTTTTGTTGATATCATTTTAAAGATCTTGTCATTTTGCACAAATTTTGTTCAGTATGTTTTAACAAAATAATTATACTTTAAAAGATATGATGCAAAATGTCTCAAAAAATCAGTCATGATTCGTGTCCTAAATTTTGACCCCTACCGAGCTTCCATACTAGACACTTCCGGAAAATATCACGACCCAGGTGCAATATGGCAACATGTCCTCTATCATCACTAAAAATTTCAGCTTTCTAGCTTGCGTCGTTTTTGAGTTCCATCGCAGACAAGGATGTCCTCTAAATTTCGGTCAAAGGGCGATTACTTCCGACCGCAAGTGATTTTTTTCAAAATCGAACCGCCGGTACAAACTTCAGATAGAAACATATAAATTCTGAAAATTTGAATCAAATTGGTCGAGCCATCTCCGAGAAATCTTCTGCACAAAATCGGTAAGGAATAAAAGAATAATAACTAGATGAGATCTCGTTGTGAACAACGAGTGGGTCTTCCGTTCGATTCTTGATGAGATGAGATATGATTTTGATTGAGATTTTTTTTACAATGATAATTTTCTTAAGAAAAATGATTGTGCTGCCGTGATGGTATTTTTTTAAATATTGAACGTTAAACTGTCATAAATTCAAATTCTAGCCCCTCTTGGCCCTTTATGTAAGGGACCAGTCCCTTTTTTCTTCAAATCATCTGAAAGATCTCATGCTTTTTAACACTTTTTGTTCAACAAGCGTTCAGAGATTGTTTTTCATTTTCGAGTTATTAGCAAAAGAAATATTTATGGGCCAACCCTTCAACTCCCCAATGGGGACGTTTAGCGAAAAATGAAAGGTTTCATATTGTTCAGAAAATGATAATAATACTTCTCAAAATATTTCTCACTTTCGAGATATGAAGTTTCAAAGATTTAGCATTCTTGCTCCTTGTGGCCCCTAATTATGTACCATACGACATAAAAATCATAATATATAGTTGTAAATGGTTGAGATAAACATCTTTGCTTCAGTAATGTATTACAAAATATTAATTGATAAAGAGTTATCGATTGAAGACTTTTGGCCCGACTTAAAGCTCTTTGAATTTTGAACACTTTTTGTTCAACAACTATTCAGAGATTCTTTTTCGTTTTCGAGTTATTCGCAAAAGAAATATTTAGGGGCCAACCCTTCAACTCCCTAATGGGGACGTTAAGCAAAACATGAAAGTTTGCTTAATGTTTAGAACATGATTTTAAACATCTTTTGTTCAATATTACTTGTCAAAATATTTCTCACTTACGAGATCTAAAGCGTCAAAGATTTAGCATTCTGGCCCCTTGTGGCCCCTAATCATGTACCATACGACATTAAATTCATAATATACAGTTGTAGATGGCTGAGATCAACATATTTGCTTCAGTAATGTATAACAAAATATTAAAAGAGAAAGAGTTATCGATTGAAGACTCTTGGCCCCTCTTGGCCCCTAATTTGAGTGCCCAGCCCCTTTTTCTTGATTTCACCTTGAAGCTTTTAGGATTTTGAACACTTTTTGTTCAACAACTATTCAGAGATTCTCTTTCGTTTTCGAGTTATTTGCAAAAGAAATATTTAGGGGCCAACCCTTCAACTCCTTAATGGGGACGTTAAGCGAAAAATGAAAGGTTGCATATTGTTCAGAACATTATTTTGAACATCTTTTGTTCAATATTACTTATCAAAATATTTACCACTTTTGAGATATAAAGGGTCAAAGATTTAGCATTCTGGCCCCTTGTGGCCCCTAAATATGTAACATACGACATTAAAATTATAATATTCAGTTGTAGATTGTTAAGATTAACATTTTTGATTCTATAATGTCAAACAAAATATTGACTGTTTAAGAGTTATCGAAAAAAGACTTTTGGCCCCTTTTTGCCCTTAATGTGATGAGTCAGCACTTTTTTCATGACATCATATCAAAGATCTTGTTATTTTGCACAAATTCTGTTCATTATGTTTTAACAAAGTAATGATACTTTAAAAGATATGATGCAAAATATCTCAAAAAATCAGTCATGATTTGTGTCCTAATTTTTGACCCCTACCGAGCTTCCATACTAGGCACTTCCGGAAAATTTCCTGACCATGTTGCAACATGGCAACATGTCCTCTATCATCCCTAAAAATTTCAGCTTTCTATCTTGAGCCGTTTATGAGTTCCATCACAGACAAGGAGGTCATCAAAATTTCGGTCAAAGGGCGATAACTCCCGACCGGAAGTGAATTTCAAAAAAATGAAAAAAACGTATAAGGTTTAGATGAAAATACATCTTCTCCGAAAATTTCAAGAAAATCGGTTGAGCCATCTCCGAGAAATCTGCTGCACAAAAATTGTAAAGAAAAAAAAAGAATAATAATAATAAAAGTGAAAAAGAAACAATAGAATAATAGTAGGGTCTTCCGTTGGAGACGGAAGACCCTAATAAGAAAATTGAAAAAGAAACATAAGAATAATAGAAGGGTCTTCCGCTGAAGACGGAAGACCCTAATAATAAGAAACAATAGAATCACTATTAGGTCTTCCGTGAAGACGGAAGACCTTAATAAGAAAATTGAAAAAGAAACATAAGAATAATAGAAGGATCTTCCGCTGAAGACGGAAGACTCTAAAGAGAAATAATAGAATAATAGAAGGGTCTTCCGTTGGAGACGGAAGACCCTAATAATAATACTTTATTTAAAGAGGGTAACCCAATTAGTGCAAAGCACTAGTCTTCCTCGGGGCCCTCTAAACACATTCACAATAATTCCATTATAAAAACATTGTACAATATTATAAATAATACAACATGACGTGAAAATACAAGCACATATACAGATCGATTCAAGAACATGAAATTATATAACTTTTAGTTGCGGCATGTTATAATGAATTTTTCTACATTTTTATGAGAAGTTTGTACAATTGCTGAGAAACGGATATGCAAAGGTAATTTGTTCCATAAATGAACATCGGAATATGAAAAGAATTTTTAAATTGATTTGTTCGATATTTCGGTAGATGAAGGTCATAGTTTGTTTCAGATCGTAGAACATAACTGTTAGAGGAAATAAACTCAAAGGCGTCTCTTAAATATGTTGGTGTCATATACCATGAAGTGTTTTGTACAGTAACACATATTTATGAAAATCAGTT
The DNA here is from genome assembly GCA_003671525.1 of Saccostrea glomerata. Lineage (NCBI taxonomy): Eukaryota > Metazoa > Mollusca > Bivalvia > Ostreida > Ostreidae > Saccostrea > Saccostrea glomerata. The sequence goes on along the minus strand of PRKT01001582.1, from coordinate 59,738 downwards.
AACTCATAAATGGTCAGCCATCTATGTTTTTCAAATAATTGTAGGGAAGGAGCATCATAAGCCACATTATGAATAATCCGAGCTGCCCTTTTTTGCAATTTAAAAACTCTGTCTATGCCATGGCCAGCACCTGACACATTACCCCAAATAGTAAGACAATAATTCAAAGAAGGCAGAATGTATGCATTATAAAATAGTTTTCTCGTGTGTAAGGGAGGATTTTTTTTAATTCTTCGTAAAGTATCTCGGCTATGTTAAGGAAGGTCAGAGTTCACATTCCTTGTACATCGTATTGGAAGTTTAATTGTGACGTCATTGAAATTTAACAAGCCACAAAAATTAATTAACGACATGATCATGCGTAAATAACAACTTGAATTTATTTATTTTATCGATTATTCATAAAATCTTGTAAAATTGAAATACTTGATAGCGATACAGTCGAGTAATAGAAGAAAGCCTTTTGTCAAATATGACGTCATCAGCCTTGACATGACGCAGCACAAGTGATCCAGAGGAGTAGATTCACTGGTTTAATGATTACAAGAATGCTTAAATAAATATGATACCATTGCTAATTTTTAGACCTAATCATTAAAACTAAAAGAAAATAATTTATTAAATACAATGTGTATAGAATATGAATTTATCTAGTACCATTGAAGCTGCACAGGGATAGGGAATATAGAGAATATCGCTAAAACGATGAGCGTACTCGTGATTTACATCAAAAGTGCAAGGGTATAGACTATTTTGTTTGAGCTGAAATTTGGAATATTTATTGCTCATATTGTGTATATTTTGAAAAGTGCTGGGAGCTGATCCTGGTATGCATAACATTAATTTTATTTATAACAGAATTTAAGCGAAGTGGAAATTTTTAGCTGTTATAAGCATTTTCGGCAAAATTTTAAGTACTTCGCAAACAGCACTGACTAGCTCCCAGCACTTTTTGGGTAGAGGAAATAAACCTCTTTTAATGTGTATCAATTATTTTCTTGAAAAACAACTATCCACATTTCCTACATTCATCTTAACAATTCCATTTTTATACAAGTCACGTGACAAACAGCTGATACGTGCGATATAACTGGTAATAACTACGGCCCAGTCCTATTCATTATTGATAGCTATATTACATTTTCTACAAGTATTCAGTTGCTTTGATAATTTTTTTTAAAAGAAGCAATACATATTAAAACTGTGCAAAGATCACATTTTCCATATCGGTCCTTAACATAGCTGACAATTTATAATTCAAAGATTTACAAACTGAGTCAATATGATAATTAAATCGCAATGAATGATCAATATGTACTACTCCCAAAAGCTTTTCAGATTCAAACTTTTCAATTAATTTGTTTGAAGCATATAAATGTAGTTCAGAGGAATTTATTCTTGATTTTCTTTGTTTAGTTCCCATGAGCATACATTTGTCTTGTTGGTACTTGACACCATTTGATTTTTGGAACACCAATTTTCTATCTCACACAAATCAAAGTTTAGAGCATTCTCAATACCTTCTTTATTTTTTTATGATATGTATGTAAGGTTGCATCATCAGCAAAAATATCAATATTTGTTCTGTTTACATGTAAAGGGAGATGCCTACTAAATTTCCTTGGTCCATAGCTTGTAGCCAATTATCTGTAAGTTTTGTTAGAGCCGTTTGACATAAGTGAAATTCTCGAAATCCAGATTGTGATTTAAATAAGAGATCAAAGCTAGAGGTAAAGTTACATATCTGATTGACTGTGTTTTTCAACTAATTTTGATAATGTTGGAAGAATGAATATCGGTCTGTAGTTCACTGGATCTGCGTTGTCGCCATTTTTGAAAATAGGTGTGACTTTTTCTTGTTTTAAACGGGATGGAAACAAGTGATGCTAGTATTTATAAGATGTGTAATAGATTTGCATATATCATTTGCCGAAAGCTTTAGAAGACGAGGTCCGATAAAGTCTATACCGGCTGACTTGTTTACATCAAGTGTATTCAACATATTTAATACTTCGTATATGATTTATACTAAAAACATTTTCTATCTCTAGTTGAGTTTCTGTATATTTATTTAATAATTCTGAATCAAATCTTTGTACTGACATATCTGCAAATAACTTACAGGATATTTCAGTAAAGTGTTTGTTTAAAATATCAACAATATCCTGTAAATATTCGAAATCCGAACCATTTTGTGTTACACGGGAAGGTGTGAATTTTTTTGAATCAGATGGCAGATGGCCAAATGGTTTAAATAACTCCACATTTCTTTAGGACTTGAGCTTTCTTCAATTGCTGATTTGTAATACTTTGACTTGGCTTGATCTATTAATTGTGTGACTTTGTTCCTCCAAAATTTGTAATTGTCTGAATTCCTTTGTAGATGGTATGTATCACGTAAATGTCTAGCATCATTTATTTCCTGTGTAAGCCATTTAGGTCGAATTTCAGTCTTGACTCTTTTAGTTTTTACTTTGGCATGCTTGTAAAGCATATCATTAAATAATTCATAAAATTTATTCATGATCTCGTTTGTGTCTTTCAGTTCAAGAAGAGAGTTAAAATTAGTATTTTCTAAGTCTCTTAAAAACTCATTTTCATTGAATTGTTTAAAATCTCGATAATCTTCGCATATGTTTTCTGGTTTAGTTGTATAAAAATGATCAATTAAGGTACTTGAGGTACTTGTTATTCAGTAGAGACAGTAACTATCTGTGAAACTCCTCTAAAGCAGATGTCCAATATAGTGGGGGGTCTTTCATTAAAATAATATTGAAATCACCTGATAAAATTATTTCAGTATCGTCACAGCAGGAGGCACGGTTCAACTCCCTTGCTAGGTCCTCGGACCAGCAGGAGGGAGCAGATGGTGGACGATAGGCAGAGCAATAAAATAAAGGTTCGAATTTTTCAGATTTATCTCTAGCCAGATTGTCTCAATATTGCTGATTTCTAAATCAGTTCTACGTTTATATGAAATCTCATTTGAAATGTATATTAAAATTCCACCACCTGTCTTAAGTATACGATTTTTTCTTTCAAAAACAAAGCCCTCGATATTCAATTAAGAGTTGCCCATCTGCTCGGTCAAAAATGTTTCACATAAACCTAAAATATCTTAAGTTTGTCTGTTTTGAAGTAATAGTTTCATGTCATCTTTTTTTTTGGATAATATGACGTATATTTAAATTTCAGAATCGTAAACATTTTTTTTGCCAATCCAAATCCTTGGTTGTTTTGTGTTGTTTGAATATCATTATTATGGGTTAGAGGGACCGTTTTCTTTACTTGTGTACCGTTCACGGTAGCTCAGTCGGTAGAGCGCTCGCTCCGTGATCTGGAGGTCGTGAGTTCGTATCTCGGCCGCGACTCACCCAGTCGATAAAAAATGGGTAGCAACTGTTTCTTCGCCATGCGCTCGGCACTTTGAAGTGAAAGTTGCAGGTCCTTCGGATGAGACCTTAAAAACCGGGGCTCCGTGTCAGCGACAGGCGTTGGCAAGATAAGGATCCCTCACTGCTCAATGGCCTTGAGTTCCGAGTAAAGGTCAAAATTTGAAGCCCTTCACCGGCAAGCAGTGACGTCTCCATATGAGCAAAAAAATTAACGAGAGGGACGTAAAACAATATGCAATCTTTACTTGTGAAACAGAATTGAAAGAGCCTGGCATAGGAAAAATGACAGTAGTTTGTTTAGCTGAACTAGGGCTACTTTTAGAGTCTGTGTTTGATTGATTCTTACATTTAACTTGTGGCTTTCTTGTCAATTTAAAATTTGTAGAATTATAACAGTTATCAGTATCTTCACATAAACATTGAAAGCTATTACATTCATTACAAATAATGCTAAGGATAGAAAAAGTACCAGAGTTTGATAAAAATTTAGTATGGTTGTTAACGGCTACACATTCATCGCCTGATACCTAGAACATGTAAGGACAGGATTTCGTCTTGTGTCCTAATTCACCACAGTTCCAGCAATCAAGCTTTCGTCCATGTCTACAGTGGCGCGATGTGTGTCCGTGTTCACTGCAGAAGTAGCAAGTCACAGACTGGTAAAACTTTCATTGGAGTCCGCTTTGGTTCGACCGTAATTTACTCGTAGAATTGAAACTTCCCTATTAATCCGTTTGAGTAGCATCGACGCCCCCTTGTCTGAAAGATGAATCCCGTCTTTCCAATAATGAATGCCCTTTGCCTCCTTGATTAACCTATGTCGGAAATAAAGAAAGTTCCATACTCATTACAAACATATTTAAGTATGGTATTCACATGGGATATATCCAAATTCCGTTTGGTACCACTTTGGAGAAATACACTTTGGTACTCGGAGAACGATGTTTGATGCTGAAGATGATTTCGGCAGCGTCATGTTCAATGGCGTCCATGTGTCACTGAGATGAGGCATCATTTCCCCCCGGCTTGGATAATTATGTGCGAGTATTCTGCTACATTTATTTTGAGAAGCTTAGCTTTGATGTGGGAAAGCTTAGCCCCTCTGTTTGTTCTCACATGAGCACCCTTTTGTATTCCTCTGTTTCTTATCCGTTCTAGAATTGAACTGCCAATTATAAGTTTTGCATTCCAGAGTTTTCCTTTTGTTCATTCGTGGATCTTGGAGGAGTTTGTATTGCATGGTTCTGTGGTTCAGTGCCAGAATCAGCTGTAGATTTTGCGTTCTTTTCCGGTAAAGGATGTTCAAATTGAGTATGTCTAGAAACAGAATTATTTGGCACCGAATTCAAACCGTGTAGGTCTGTTTCCTTGTTTTTCAAAACCTTGATTGACGTATGGGTGTTTTTGTCAAGCAGTATTGGTTTGTCATGATCCGTTTCTTTTCGACACTTTAGTTTTTCTTTTGTAATTCTTTTGCTAAATTACTAATTGCCAGGTGTAAAAATTGAATTGTACTTCCGCACTGTGTACATGTACAATTTTGTACATCACTAGACAGAGTGGTCGACATAAGAAAGGCACCTTTTGACTGGTGTTGATGCCATTTGTGGTGTTGATTGTTCAATAACATTACTAGTATTGTTAGTGTCTTTACTCTTGATGTCTTGAATGAATTTGTCGAGCCAGGTATTGCTGACGAATCTTGAATATGTAAGACGCTTGTCCCAGCAAAGAGAGTGGCCGTCACAGAATTTTTCCCTACTTCTTTAATTGTTTTTAATTATTCTTTTAAATAGTTCAAAATTGTTACAAATTTCTCCTGTTGGAATGACACAGCTATACTGTACTTCTTAAAAGTCACATTTAAATAGTGTGCTTTACTCATATCAGTAGTGATGATATTTTTATCTCCATCAAATGATTGTGCAAGTCCAGAAATCGTTTCAAATAAGCTTGAATTAATACTTTGATCCATATATTCATTAGACACAGCCATTTATTATGGCTAGGGAAACATTACACAATAACACAATAACACATAGTAGTTCAATATAGATATCAGGTGAGATCAGAGCTACCCAAAACACGTCTAATCGGTTCGGCTGCTTATCTACTCACAAGAGGGCACTACTGATTATTGCTGAATATTACTATTTAGTTGAAATGCATTTTTGTTCCCCTACCATGCCCATGGGTACATGTATTAAGTAACCAAATTAAGCAATTGCTAAGTGTATTAGTCTGGAAAATAAATGTTGATAAAAAGGGTATACCGGTAGTTATGATGAGCAATGGTGCCTATTTCAAAATTGTGAATGTCATAACATCTAGCTTAAAACATAAAGGAAATTCAATCACTTGAATTTGTTGCATGATGCTCAGGTGACCTATAAAGCCCATGTGTCTCTTGATTAAATAGTATATCTGATCCAACTTTGTAGCCTCGGGACCTTTGTCTAGAAACCAACCTCCCTAAATCTTAATTTAAACAGAAATACCTAAGAAGCAGAAGTCAAATTTAACTAGTTCTAATTGTAACGGGGACCGTTACAGATGTTCCCCAAACGCTCCCCAACTCCCTTTTTGTGAAAAATTCCTTTTAAATTTTTTTTCAATATGCTTAGTATCGCAGGATTTCATAAAAGAATTTTAAAAGCTACAATGATATCACTTTTTTTGTCATTTAACGCATTGTTCGCAAACGCACGTGCATGCACATGCAAGGTGATCATGACATGTTGTCTAAACCATGAACATATCTTTATATTCCAGAAATCAATAAAAAGTCATAAAAATATATAAATTTTACCGTTTTTCAAATATATTGTTCATTTTACGCATTGCGTGTGCGCATATGCATGCAAGCACGTCCTTGCATTCAATTTTGATAGCAATATCATGTAGGAATCCATAATACCTATTCATATTCTAAACTTCATCCTGTTTTGTTGAGAAACAAGAAAGATATAGGCATGTAAAGTTTCAGCCAATCAGATTGCAGCACACGTAGAGTTATGTGCTTTCATGATAATTCTTATATATCATGCTGTAGATCTTCATAATATGTGACTAAGTTCAAAATTTCAAAGGATTATAACGTAAAACAAGAAAGATATTGAGACTTTAGTTTCAGCCAATCAGAGCAAAGCTCACGTGCATGCGCGTAAGATCTTGCAATTTTGACCATGCCATCTTGTCCATACTACTACTATATTCATGCATTTTGAGTTTCAAAAAATTCCATCAAGAAATAGAAAAGTTACGGCTTCTTCCATTATCTTGATATTTTCACATGTTGCACGTGCGCGCTCTTGCCAGCACACGCGCATGTACGTGCTTTCATGGAAATTATTATTTATCATGCTGTAGATCTTCATATTGTATGAGTAAGTTAAAAATTTCAAAGGATTATGACGAAAAACAAGAATGATATTGAGTCTTAAGTTTCAGCCAATCAGAGCAAAGCGCACGTGCATGCACGTGAGATCTTGCTATTTTGACCAAGCCAACACGTCTATACTACTAATATATACTTATATTATGAGTATCAAAGCATATAATCAAAAATTAGAAAAGTTACGGCTGTATCTATTATTTTGGTCATTTCACGCGTTGCACGTGCGCGCTCTTGCAAGCACGTGCGCGCAAAATGATCTTCGTTCCGCAAATCTACATAACATGCCTACTGACCCTAAAAAGGTTTCACCTAAGTCGGACGTGTAGTTTACAAGATCATTCGCGGAAAAGATTTTCCCAGGTAGAAGAAAAATAATAATAATAATAATAAGAAACAGAGTAAAAACAATACGTTCCCCAACTGCGTTTGGGGAACATAACTAGTGATAATTGCAACGGGGACCGTTACAGATGTTCCCTAAACGCTCCCAATGTCCTTTTTCGTGCCTCATTCCTCTAAGACCTTTTATAAATATGCTAAGTATCCAAAGGATTTCATTTAAGAATATAAAAGTTACAATGATATCAACTATACATCGTTAAACATTTTGCATGCGCGCACACAAACATGCCATACATGCATATGCAAGATGCATATGCAAGGTGATTATGGCGCAAGTAAAAAAAAATAAGATATAAAGTTACCATTTTGAAGCATATGTCATTTTTTAAAAATACCGATTCACATTTTATTTCTTTACTGATTTTAACCTCGGGCTCAAAGTTAATTTTATTCCGATGACAAAGCAGGGTTAAAGTCAACTAAGGGTATGACGCCGATAGCTAACCAATCAAAATCAACTTAATTATTCAATAGTAGTTCCGTACATAGAAAAGGAATTTTCCTTTCTGTTCAGATTTTTATTATATTTCCTCTCAGTCCATTCTGACAACTCTGGTACCTGTGCCTAGTAAATTTTATATACTTTTTGAATAAATATATAAAGGCTTTTGACCGGAACTATTCATTTTTTCCAATGCATAGGAGGCTACTTTCTGGGGTTTACAAGAGATGTTTAAAAAGACTTTCGTGTCAGCTAATGTGACCAATATTGTTTTTATTAATATGTTTTTCATGAATGCAAATACCTGATTATTTTTCGAAGGAGCGTACATATATATTGATTTTTAATATACCGAAAATCGCTATTTCTTGGGATTGCGTAATTCTAAAAAAAATTCAAATAAATTTCAAAGGTAAAATAAGCAAGGGATGCTTGGTATTAAAATATTATTTCAAATCAGTAAAATTGAATGCTTTTAATGACATCTGAATAAATATACTATAAGAGGCTTATATTCCAACTTTGTTCATCTGCACTTTAATTTTAAACTCGACAGGATTTGTAATTTTTTTCAGTATAAATTAAAAATTTCTAGTATATACTGTTGAAGCTCACATCAAATATTTTAATACAAAGGTTATGGTTGATTCCAAGTTCATGGGACAAGGTCATTTTGGTAAATAGCTAATATCAACATTTTATTCAGTTACCAGTGACCTTGACCTAAGTTTCAAGGTCTATGGTCGAAAGATCTGCGTCAGTATGTTGCATGTCATGACATTTAGAAGTTTTTAATTCTGCATGAACATCAAAAACTCAAGTATACTGGTCGTTTAACACAGTGTGTGCACTCGCATGTGCATGCACGCCCTTGCATTTACTTTTGATAGTAGCATTATTTAGGCATTCATTATATATATTCATATTCGAAATTTCAACCTGATTTATTGAGAACTAAGAAAGTTTTAGGCATTTAAAGTTTAAGCCAATCAGATTGCAGCACATGTGCATGTGCTTGCGTTCATGATTATTCTTAAATAGCATGCTGTAGATCTTCATAATGTATGATTTTGTTCAAAATTTCAAAGGATTTTGCCAGAAAAAAAAAGGAAATTTATACTTTAGTTTCAGCCAATCGGAGCGAAGCGTGGAATCTTGCTATTTTGACTATGTCATCATGTCTATACTACTAATATATCCTTTTATTATGAGTTTCAAAGCACTTTATCAAAATTTTAAAAAGTTACGGCTATATCAATTATATTGGTCATTTTACGTGTTACACGCGCGCGCACATGCACGCACGTGCGCGCAAAATGACCTTCGTTCCGCACATCTGCATAACATACCTAGTAACCCTAAAAAGGTTTCACCTAGATCGGATGAGTAGTTTACAAGAACACTCGCGGACAAAAAAGTACCGTAGAACAAAGAAGAAAATTAAGAAAAAGTAAAAACAATATGTTCCCAAACTTCGTTTAGGGAACATAATTAGTTAACCTAAATTAGGGATGGCAAAAGAAATCAGATTTGCTAATCGGTTAACCAATCGCTTATGCTAACAAAACACAAATTTTATTATGCTTGAACACATTGTACGAAGTAATCTTTCAAACATGTATACCCCTATTAGTTTTTTGCAAAATTTATATAAAAAAGAAAATATAAGAAAAAGGGTAAAGTCTTAAAATCAGTAAAAAGGAAATAAAAAATAATTTGTGTGAAAAATACGCTAAATTTTAGTCCATACTGGCGATTCAATTTTTTTTGTTTGTTTGTATATTTAGAATTACTTACATGATATTAAGTGTCGAGTGCAAATTGTAAATTTCGTTATTTAATGCATATTTAATGTCTTTAATACACAACGGCACTATATTAAACAATTACATACTTGCTGTATTGTTTAAGTATCATCTTAACACTCATTTCCATAGACATGTGATAACCAGAATTAAAAAAAGAAAATATAGATAAACGTCATATAAAATTTAAACCAGATCCGTATAAATAAAGGCCTTCCTAAATGTAAATTGAAGATTCCATCAGAACATTATATTTAGTTTATTTCAATAGACATAAAAATTTAGAGGAATCCATGAATCAAGACCGAAATACAGATGGTTAAAAAAAAATAGAATATATATCACAGTTTATTCTGCCATAATAAAACTTAAGTCTTAACTATCACTTATTCACATATAGCAGAATCTATTCAAAAAGTATGTACGAGAGAGAGGCACTTATTGTAGACTTCATTTCAAGATGTTTTGTCAATGTATCAACAATTAACAATCGTGACTTCAATTCATATGCCGACTCGATATTCAGTTAACTTGAGATAAAAGATGCCCAAGGGTTTGACACTTGAGAAAGATGTAAATCGTAGCTAGACAACAGTACGTGATAAATAACGTGATTAATTTAATTTTCCCATCGTCAAAAGTAGATTCCTCTCTTTGTCTATAGTTTTTAAAAATTATACTTAAATGTGAATGATAAAAAATTATCGAAAATCTATTTTTTCATTTAAACATGACGTCCACAGTTTTACCAGAGACCATCTCTTGAAGAACTTGAAATACGTTTCGAATAAGAAACCAAACACGTTTGTCTTCCCATTATATGTATGATTAAATATCGGAATTATTTGAGTTAAAAAAGATGTTTCACAACTTCAGAAGGGGATTTAATTTTTGTCCCTAGTAAGCTAAATTAGAAAGAAATATTTTTAGTTAGTTTGAAGATTTTTTACTAATAACCGAGTAAAAATTATACTTTACTCGAAGTAGTTGTGGCCGGTCAATATACTAGAATTTGAATATACATGTCAGAATCCTTAGTCAAAGCAATATTAGCTGAATGTTTGACATCGGAAAATTTTGTTGCAAATTTTTAATTAACTATTTCAATGACAGAAAAATAAAACATTTATGAACTTCAGTTAATCATATTTGCGATGGAATTTTTTTATTAGCTTTGACTGAAGCAAAATTGAATTATTGTCGTCCTGTACAATAATGATTTCTTATATAATACTGTATATTCGGTTGTACAGAATATTTTTTCTGAAATATTTTAAAACTTTATTTTGGGTTTATTGGTCATAAGGGTTTAAATTACATACAAATTAATCATAATAACACATTTTACCAGCAAAGTAAAATTCTCAAAAATGCAGCTCATATTGCTTTGAATTTGTTTTGAATTAGTTTCTGAATACAAATAGCAAATAATGCATACTAACTGTCAAGGTTCATATGAGATCAAATTTTCATCACATATTTCCAATGCAAAATGTATGTGTACAGCATCATGATATCCAATCAGGATTTAATGAATCCAGAAATATCAGACCTTCTTTTTCCTTTATTTAGGTAAAAGTCAAACATATGGGAAACGCAAACATGCAGAGAGGGATTTACTGACAGATGTTAAGAAAAGATGCCGAAGGGCTTATTTGGGAAACACTAAGGAGTCACCTTTCAAAAGAGATCCATGCAAAAGCGACACCGGGGTAGAACTGGAGGAAATGGACTCCTCAGAAGAAGAAGATATGCTAATGGACACATATTTTTCTAAAGGTAACATAATTTTCTCTACGTTCTCAGCTTCGAATGCATTTATTTGAATCACTGTAGTAATAATATCAGATACACACAGAAAACATTCACGTAGGGTGCCATTAGCTCCCTTGTTCGCACCAAAAAATCATTTACATTTAATACAGTATGTAAATGCACTTAATATTTTGGAAGTTTTTAATCATATCATATTTAATGACTTTGTATTGAAACAATTTGTTCGACAGAGGGTAGTAGAAAGACAGAAGAAAATACAAAATCAATCATAGCTTTATAGGATAGCCTTATATGTAAAGAATTCCGTAAAAAATGTTTAAATATTTTTGGTGCAATAAAAAGGACATCATTCAACCAAACTTGTTCCTGAACTTTGTTTGGATCAAACTCTTTTAACCAGACTTGTCGACATTTTCAAGTTTAATGCATAATTCATGACATAGTGATATATTGCAGAGCATTTTGGCTGTTTTAAATGGGTTTCAGTCCTATAGTTAGCCTCTTCAGGGGCCAGCTTAGCAGAGTAATCTTGTGATAATCGTGATCTCATTATATGGTTTATGCATTTAACCTTATCGTTTCTGATGAAGGGTGAATTTAGCATGCATCGATCACCCTCGTTATTGACGAAGTTATAGCGATAACGCTAATAACTAAATATCATTAAAAAGGAGCATAACACATAGTGTCTGCTTAAAATAGAGAATTGAGAAACATTTGTATGTTGAGTTTCTATTAATTTTATATATATATATAAAAGATTTTTTTAGGAAATGTCTAATTTCACCTTGGCTCGGACAATATTTACAATGTATCGGATAAACGGTAAGACCTGTAAAATGCCATTCATTTACTTAGCTGTTTTGAAATTAGGGGTATAAAAATTGTTTTATCTTTTATTTTATAATCAAATTTGTAGCAAAATATAATTAAATATATCAATCCACAAATGTTAAGAGATATGTGTTGCATCAGGTCGCCATAGAAAGGACTTTACTTTGCTTGTAATATGGGATTTCGCCCTTTTGTTTACATTTGATTATGACGTCAGTTATGTGACAAATGCGACGTTGCTTTGCTTCCTCTTTATTTTTTGAAAATTACTTAAAATAAATGATATACAACGTATATGTTATTATATATAAATATCGTGCCTATATTACATGTCTGAATTCTGCCTTGATTATTTGTTATGTTTGAGAAAGAAACTAATGAAACATAGTAAATACGAGGGTTGTCCGTAAAAATCTTGGACAAGTTGTCTAGTGTGAAAAATAATAATCAATGCGTTCTGGAACTTTCACTACTTTTTAGTACATATATTATGAATAACAAATTTCAAATAGATATATGCATAAATATACGCATAAATAAACAAATTATGAGATTTTATGTAATGTATTGTATCGCCTTACTGCGTACGGATGATAACGTCAATGTGACCAATACAAAGTTACATTTCATGTTTGCTAAATATAAAGTTGGATAAATCCCACTTAAATTTAGGAAATTCAATGATGTACCTACTTGGGTCTACATAATCAGTTGTGGAACCAATCTGGCACACACATGCGATCTTCTGAAGATTAATTAGTAAGTTACGGACAATATTCCCACCATTATGGAACTAATAGACAATCGTATATCAATGGTCAGCAGTGACATCGTCTTTTGCTATTACAATAGCAGTTTGTCCATATGTTTTGTAATACCCAGTGACTCAATAAAAAACATCGCTAAGAAAACTCTCATTTCATTAGTATACTATAGATCTGGTAATATTTTCATATTTTTTCTTCTGTATTCATAGAAAATCTCTTAAAACAACCTCTGATTCGAAATGAACTGCTATCATTTTACAACAAAAGAAATCACAATAAAAGAAGAAAGAAAATCTCTGATCCTTTTTGAAAAGATAAAAATTAATTTTAGAATGGATACATTCTGTAAGTTGAACAACAGCAGTAAATCACCTGAGATTCAAAGGTGCGTTTTGCTAGCAGCTGTTTCCATTGTTCTGGTCCGTAACTCCATCAAACATAACTTGTTAAACATTTTTAGTTTCTACGAGTTCTCATGAACAGTAATTCCAATGCATTTCAAACAATTTTGGTATAATAGTATATCATCAATGAATAAAAAATGTACAGGTATGAATATTAAATCATACAAATTATATACGGTAATTGCGATTTTTCATGGCCATCCTTGGATTCAATGAAAATGGATGACGGAGTAGATTGTTAAAGAAGCCTTTCTCCTTTCATAATTGACATCTAACAGGGCAAATGTTTGCTTAACTATAAATCGTACTTAGTCCTTTACCTAAACTGTGGAAACAAGGTCCATGGGTCAATGTTTTTTTTTCAGTTTTTATGGTTGTCATTGGTTATATATTGCAAATATATTACAAGATGGACATAAACAGGCAACTTTTAATATGATTTTTATAAACACTTAGCACTCTAAAAAATATAACCTCTTGTTCAGACCTTAGGATAGGAATAAACTGGTTTTAAATTAAAATGATTTACACATTAAAAAAATTTTCTTTACTCATGTACATGTACAAGACAAACGTTGCACATGTAGTTTCCTTAACAAAACTGTAAATTTTAAGGCTTGTGGTATCAGCACTTAGTCCCAATTGCAATCTGGGCAACTGTTAATTAAAATAAGTACTTAATTCCTTTCTTAAAATTTTAAAACCTATGTCATTTGTATCCAGCACTCAGGCCTCAGGGTGGGGCTAAATTGGTCATGCATAGAAATATATTATACAGTGTGCCTGGATTTCTTAGAGGAAAACTGCATAAAAGTGATTTTATAAGCCTTTCAAAACTTTCTGAGACCAGAGGTGCAGTTCTTTTGTACTAAATTGGCAATAGCTTTAAATAGAAACTTATGATTCTCAGGTGACCATCATTCACTCTAAATTCAGAAATACACATCTTTGATTATTATTGTCATTTTATTAATTTAATCACGTGACCAAAAGTGATAATTATGATTGGACATTATGGAGATAGAACTCTCCAATATTTATAAAATTGCAGCAAATGGAGATAGAACCAAAAATTACTGTTATTATCTTCTTCATTTTTGTCCAAAGAAACAAAAGGATTTCATAGGGAGATAGATCTCAGCGAGCCGATTCCAACGATATGTATAACTCTTTTTTGACAATTTTGGCACATAGAACCTTATAATTCTCAGGCGACGATTTATTAGACAACCTGTCTGTCTACATTTTATGAAAAATATGCTTTTTTAATTCTCCATATTTTGGCTGTATTTTTTACTTAAAATTGGATTTTTTTTTCTAAATTTTCAAATTATCGCATCCCTGAACTTCAGCAAGTGATTTTATTTTATTTTTCTTTTCTTTTGTTTTTTGCTGAGTTAAGAATTTTTAAAAGTTAACATTTTGCTGTTGAAAAATACTAGTATGTTGTACATTTTAGTTTTTAATCAATTTAAGCATTTCTTAGGGGGGATTAAATGGGGTAAGTGGGGGGAGGTTTTATTATTTTACATTTTCTTCGGAAAGGGTGATATTCACATACTGCTTAGCACCTGCTTGTCAGTAAAAAAAACATCTTAAAAACATTTGCATGACAGACAATACACGAATTACATGGTACCTACTAATAAGTAGATGGTCCCTCTTCATTTGGAGATCACAAGGTCAAAGGTTAGGGGTTATAATTCTCTAGATATACCAGTATGTAGATTTTAATTATTCAAAGTCTTGAGGACCCATTGCTTGACAGACATCAAATTTAGTACACTGGTTTCTTGACAAGTAGATGAACCCTCTAGATTTTGAGATCACAAGGTCAAAGCTCAAAGATCAAACTGAACAAAAAGGAATATCAGAGCCATTCTCTTCACAGATAAATTGTCATGGCAACAAACTTAAAATAAATGAGTACCAAGTTTTAAAAATCAACAAATAAGGATATTTCTAATTTTTTATTTCATTTCAGATTAAAATTTGAATATTACTCAATAACTTACATTCAACAACCAAAAAATTACAATGTTTGACTGCTTCCTGATATTTTATACTCACTCCCAATATCAAAATGACCTTTAAATTGTTTATGCTTGAAAAAAATTCTACTAGCTTGAGTATACTTCATGGTACTAAATTAAGATAAGATTTAAAAGAATTAAAATTATATTCTGAATTATACAGGAAATTACTCTTTATAATAGTGTTATTTTTGGTACAACTAAAGCACTATTGACCTTGATCTTTGCCTTTATCTAACATAACAAAAACTGATAACTTATTCTAAATTTTTGTGTATTCCTGTAAGTGATACCTGATACATATTGAATATTAAGGTGTTAACAATGTTTATGTACATGTAACAATAAAATCGCACACGTTAACATATATGAAATACCCTGAAATATTGGTCACCACGCAAGCTTCTTCAATCATAAACTCTTTCTTTCTTCATGTTCGTTACATCATTTTGGTCGATCTTGAGGACTCAAGCTTTCAAAAGATATAAGGTGTATCCAAACTATTATGTTCAGTATGACCCCATTTTCTTCCTCTGTAGCTAGCATCCAATAGGTTTTGGAGAAAATTTAACAAGCATTGAAATTTCCATTCTTGGTTTAAAGAACAACTCGACTGTCTTTAAATACACTTAAAGTAGTAATCAAAACAAGTACCTGTGAAAAAGTACAGTTTTCAGATTATATTGAAATAAACCATTTTGATAATAGACGACATATTCTAAGATTTTTTTTTAATAAGTGTCATGTTTATGATAACGCTATATTTATACATTTTAGTTTAAGAAAATGTCATGGGTAAGATGACTTGGGCAAGATTCTTAACAAATTATTTTGGCTATCATTGAAGAAAACAAGAGCTTCTAATTATCTTCTTGAACAGAATAGGAAAACAATTCATGTGGCAAATCGACAGACAGGCAGGCACTTTTTATATAAAATATCTTTTTCTCTTATAAAATACCATTTTCTCAGCAGTTGCAAGTAATTGGTCATACTCATTCTTGTCTCCACTTCTTTATTCTGGATTCTGTTCACAAAATTGCATTGGAAACCCTATGTAGTACATGTAATTCTTTGTAGCTTCACAGCTGAAAAATCCCATTGTAAAGCCAAGTCCTTACCAGGTAAATGTATGTGAATAATCTGAAATTGCACAAGGAATATAAGAATGAATTGAAATTTTCTTTACAAAGTATAATTTTTCAGTCTTATGTTTATAATATTATAATATAATTATAATATAAGTTGTTTTAAACAAAATCTGTCAAGGAACACATGGTGACCTTTGAATTTGAAAAGACTGCAGTCTAGATCTGCAGTATTTTACAACTTCTTTTCTTTGTGATCTCCCATAAAGAAAATTGTACCATTCCATAAAGCCAATAATCATAAGTGTAGCCATCTTCTTTACATCTCTTAAATATATGAAAAAATATTGTGTTTCATGAGATTTCTCCAGATGTGAATATGTTGCATAGGTATTTTGCAATATTGTTGAATTTATACAGACATATATCTTAATTGCTACTTGTACATGTACCAACCTTGAAATTTCTCTTGTCAGCTTTGCTAGGCTTATATTGTCTTGTAAAAAATATCATCTCTTGTATATAATCATGCCCCCGTCAACATTGTTTCTTTTTTTAACATATCAATAATCTTTTATTATAAGGTACATACATAATATTATAAACTGAGATCCAACTACCTAATTCAAATTTAAACTTTGTTGATTCGGTATCATCAACACAACATCCGTCTCGCTACAAAATGAATGTTCGCTATCAGAATCATATTCATCAAAATCAGAGCCAGAATCTGAATACTCGTTGACAATTCATGCACCTGAATCTTTTTCTGAGAATGTACAAAACATACCAGGAAGCCATAATGTTTACACGTGGTTACGGAACCGTACATGAATCCCGATAAATATCATCATTTTTTCATGTATTTTAAACTTAGGCCACTAGTATATATGTAACAAGTTACGTTCACAGGAAGGAACATTTTCCTTAAAATCACACATAATTTATGCCTAAAATGATTAGATGAGACATCGCTTCGTAAACATAATCATTATGTTCCTTCACTACAGAAGTGTGCAACAGGGGAGATAATTCTTACAAAATCTATTAAATAAATTGTGAAATACAAGTTTATTTCACAGGAAAAGCAGGGAAAAAATTACATATAGCTTTTATAAAATTCAAAATAATTTTTATTTTTTATATTTGTAAATATGTTATACTAAATTCATTTAAATTTCTGTAAAAGTTAAAACTTGTAAAAACACCATTTTTTTATCATTGGAATTTGAGATAATTTCATTACAATGTTACTTTTATGCCCTTGAGAGTCCATAGGTGGATTTTATATTTTGTTGGGATTATGTTCTAGAGATTCTTAAATGCACACAGTCTGAAAAAGAACTTTTCTTGACTTTAAACTTTTAACTCACTTTCTTAAAAATATTTCCTTTAATATTGACAAAAAATGAAACAGTATCATTTCTTGGCATCAAGCCAATATTTGTGCTCTTGGGGCAGCCTTCTATATAGGGGATTTACAAAAAAATGATTCCAACTTAATTTTACGACTTAGTTCTGTAAGAAAACTTTGCCCTTTTCTTCATATATCGTTTTTTCTTTTTTCTTTTAGATTATTTTTTTTTTTTACACCATTTTGCATTTTTCCCTTGATTATTGGCCAAAATGAATGATTTGCTGTTACTAAAAATAGAAACAACCGATGCAAAAATAAACAACAAATTTCTGAATCTCAATGGGTGTCCTTTAAATTAATAATAAAAATTTGTTTGTTCTTGAGACTGCCTACCAGAGCATATTTCTATATATCTGCATGGTTTTCTCGTAGACCGGCTCTTAAATAAACATTTACTGAAAGTTTTAGTTTAGTGCGTCCATAACCTTTCGAGAAAAACGCTTTGTCCACGATTTTGCCGGACAACCCTCGTACAATAGCCAATGCAAGGAATATCTTATATCAAAAGTAACAGTTAACTGCTAAAGGTCAGTCAAAATGAGTCATCTTTAAAGTTATGGTAAGCAAAATTCAAAATGTTAATTAACAATGGTACTTTCCATTCCTATATATCCTGGTGAGCTTGCGATTAAAGATACCACAGAGTCTGACACATCTGTTTCAAACTTGGATATTTTACTTGGAAAAGACGTTCATGGTTATCTAACAACCTAGCTCTATGATAAGCGTGATGACTTACTTTTCTAGAGTATCAGTCCTATATTTTTATTTTGTACAATTCATTCAGACATCCTTGACAGAATAAGACTTTTACACTTAGGTTAGGTTGGTGTAATTTCGACCATCTGGTTAATTTCGACCGTTCAAAAATACGTTAGTATATTTTGTTTATGGAGTACAATTGTGTATGAACATTTATATTATGCATAAAGAACACATATTTTTAATTTATTGTGTCCAAAATGATTTTGTTTCCATGAGCGTTATAAAGATCGTTATTGGATAATTACATCAAAGAATAGGCTTTATAACCCGAAAAAATACAGACGAGTATATTTTTGTCACTACGGCGAACTATCACTTCAGAAAAATCTTGCATGGAAAGACAATCAATGGATGTCCCTGAAGTGACATCAAAAATTATTTTGAAAATGAAATTTATACGCTTTTAATTAATAGTATTTAGTTTTTACAAATTGAATTGAAAATTAGCTGAACAGAATTCGGCCGAAATTATCCCTACCTGAATACGGCGTCAGTGGGTAACTTCGACTGATGTAAAATGACGCAATTTACTATCTGTCACATGAAAGAATTTATGACCGTCCGGAAAAAATATTAAGAAAAGAATTATGTACATTAATAATACCTTGTAGAAACTAGTACTTCAATAGTAAAAAAATCATTTGTTTTATTTACATACGGTTTAGATGCCTGTACATGTACATTTATAGCATGCCTTAACCACTTGGCATATCGGCGTGATAGACATATCTGGTGCACTCGATGTCTTCAAATAAGGTACATTTTGAAAATTGTCATTTTTTTGGTCAGTATTTTTACTCAATATTTTATGCTGTACAGCAGAAATATTCAAATTCATATTTTTTAACTATTTTAGAGCTGACGCCAATTATTTCCTTTGTATTGGCTCATCGGTTGAAAATACCCTGTCTGCGGTCAAAAGTACCAAACACAAATATCTTGAAAATCGAACGCTTTTATTTCATATTATGACCAATAATATACATAAAATCAATGTAATCTGAAAGATAAAAGGTATTTCGAAGGTAGAAGGATCCATGGCACCTGATCCCACCTCTGATGTTTCGGAGGTCCGTGTTTGCTCTGCTCTTATTTTGTATATTGTTTAATGGATATTGGGATTGAATACTGTTCGTTATTTCCATATCCTTCTCCATCAAGTAAAAAGTTGTAGCATAGCATAACAGTGACATACTTTAAAAAATCTTACGTACATAAAAATAATCAGTCGAAATTACACCACCCTACCCTATAGTGTAATTGATATATTTCAGGTATTCATAATACGTGTGAGTGATAATGATGAATTACAGTGTGCATCTATGTCCCCTTTCATATTAGCATATTTCAAGTACTATATAATTTACGATATCTTAACAATATGGAAACGTATGATGGAAACTTTCTGCCCCCTACATGCAAGGTAAACAATGTTAACATGCAGGAAAGCTATGTCAACATGCAAGATCATTATGTTGACATGCAAGTTAAACATTTTGTATTAGAATTTGATTGTAATATGGTTAAAATCACGTACGTAAGTCCGTATCTGCCATGCAAGATGCAACATAATTATGGCATGGTGATGTTTACTTACTTAACATGCAGGATAATTATGTAGACAAGTCAGATATTTATGTCAACATGCTAGTTAAACATGTAGATATGCCACTTATTTGTGTAAACATGCAAGTAAATTATGTTTTAAAACATGTAAGATACTTATGTTAACATTTTAGATAACCATGTAGACATGCAAGGTATTTAAAATCACATTCAAGATAATAACGTATGCTACTTATTTATGTCAACATTCGACATAGTAATGTAAACATGCGAGTTATAATTTTACATACAAGCTATCCATGTCAACATGCAAGATAATAATTTGCATATCAACGTATATATACTCAACAAAAAAAGAAACGCATATTCAGAATAATATGAAAATCTAACTTTTCAGTTTAACTCTTATTTTATTTAAGCGATTTTAGAGTGTGTTGTGATAAAAATCAAACATGTCCTATGTTGCAAATTGAAAAGTCAAGTTGATGTCATTTTCATCGCCCCCAAATTCAAGGGGCATAACAATATGTACTGTGCGACGTCTCAATTGTAGTGGGTTTCCAATGTACGGATATCGTGGAGGAATACCATCTTTTTTCAGTCTCTTGGGAACAATTTATGCACTTTTATGCTGATTTTTTTTCATCCAGCTATTGTAGCAGCAATTTTTACAGCAAGTTCTGAATAGCATGAGGTGCTGAAAGGGGTGGGGGTGTCTGACGGTTCTGCCTGGTTGTGGTTACCTGCGCATTGCCAGATAATGGTCTTCAGACGTTAGTTTAACGGTTGCAAAGCCCATTGATTCATTCCAAGTACAGTTGCTACTTCCTGTGTTCATCTTTGTTTCAGCGTGGCATTGCAGCATCAACACTGCAATCAAATCTTAAATATGGGTTTAATAGAAGTATTAATAGTTTCTCTAAATCCAAAATATCAACGAAAATAGACATCCGATTTAGAAGAAATCATGAAAAATACTACTTTCATAAACATGTTTAATCAAGGGAGATAATTCAACACTTGGGTTTTAAAACCCCATGTTGTCATTTAAATGGGTCACAGGTATCCAATGATATAAAATATAGCTGTTCCATGTACATTTTAAAAATTTCTTTGACGAGTAAAACAATATGCTTTTCTTTTTTTGTTGAGTATATCTTCCAAGTTAACATACTTATCTTGCATGTTGACATAAGTTAGTTGCATGTTGACATAATTATCTTGCGTTTTGTATCTGAAATGTCAGATACCGGCGTTAGCAAAGAATACCAATATTTGATTTATATTTTCTCATAAGATCAGTAACTTGCACGTCAACATAATTAACTTGCATGTTGACATAAATAAGTTGATTGTCTACATAATAATGTTGCATATCAACATAATTTATCTTGCATTTACATGTAGGGGGCAAACATATGCCACCATAAAAAAAGCCATTACGTTTTATATACGATGGTTGACAAAAAAGTAATGTCAAGTGTTCATATCTTTTATATTTGGCCTCAAATTATCAAATACAGCTTACCATAATATGCATATTTATAAATAGAATTAACATTAAAATTTCTGTCGAATAATGTAAATCAAATTAATTTTATAGTTGTTTCAAACTATGTTGTCGCCGCGTCACAAAAAATGTCACGTTGAAAAATTTTTTTTAGGATGAGTTAGACAAACACATTAAAATACGTTAAAAAAGAACAACCAAGAATATAATTAATCGACCAAAATTTTAAAAGAGACAAAATTTACGACATTTTTCTCATGATCAGTGGAAAATTAAATGATGACATTTCTATCTCAATTATAAAGATTATGTTTTTCTCTGTTGCAATGAACACAGGAAGTGTCAAATTAATGGGAAGATGCTGCAACCAGCTTTAGTGCGCTTTGTTCTTTTTTTTAACTTTAAAATGTGGAATTTATCAGTTGAGCCAGTTTTGTTAATTTTAATCAGACCCAGAGTGAAAATAATGTAAATAAGAGCCTTTCTTATAGATGGATTCAGCGAAAATATAACCGGTTTCTGAATTTTCAAAAGACATCATGTATCTGTTATGTAAAGGGATATTAATTAACACTCTGTTGTCTGTATATTCAAAGAAATTTGACAGAGGACTTATTTACAAAGTAAGGTTAGCCCTAGATGGTACAATGAACAAGAAGTCGAACAAGAGTTAAATTTATGGTTCATAGTATGTGTTTTATGTCACTAGAGACATATTCACATGTACGTTGAATATTCGGTATGTGTTAAACATAAAATTTTCTGAAATGATATTATTTTCACCGGTAATTTACATTTTTTTCACTTGTAATTTACAAATGGGGTTACATGTATTATATATTAATTCGTTTGCGTAAAATTGGAAATGCCAGTTTATATAAATAATTTCTCAATTTTAATTAATCATCGAACATTGATGAATTATAGACAATCGTGGATTTACTTTCATGAAAAAAAAGTAGTCGAGGTAGTTAATTATATATAGTATCTTGCAAGAGAATGCGCTGGAGGGAGAGGGGTTATGATCAAGTGGAGACAGACATCTATCTGTTACACTTGGTCTTGTAAGAAACAAAACGTGTTTATATGCTGCCTTAAGATCCCAGCCCCAATAATTCAATCATGGAAACGCTAACAATCGCCAATGAAAAGCTGCTCGACACTCTTGGTCATTGAGCAGTGAGGGATCTTTTTCGTGCCAGCACAAACTAAGACAAGGAACCTCAATTTATATTGTCGCATTGGTGGACCGGTCTCCACATCCCTCAGAGGGATTCAAATCTGCAATGCAAAGATTATTTCCCTTTTCCGCAACTCAAGAGCAGACTTTCTATTCACTATGTCACACGGCGGCGGAGATATTCAGTATCCAGGAATCTTGATCCGGTTGTTTGGCAGAGGGCCCATAGCCAGACTTAAAATAAATTATTAAATTTTTTGTATAATTTATACCCAGGCCCAGGCCAGCTTCACCTCTAAATCCGCCAGTGGAATTAAAAGATGAATAATATTTTATTCCATTCAGGTTGTGAAATAGGAATAATTATTTTCTTATTTTAATTAGAAACTCATACATATACAACAATTACTACTAAAGAATCTCTTCTTTTACCACCTGAATATCCAGTTTAGCGATAATGTTTATTTTCTCACAAAACTCAAGTTTTTTGCCGATGCATATCGCAACGTAATAGAGCAAGTGATATGTGAATCTACAAAACCTATATTTCTCGCTATTCGGTACTTCCTATTTTTCTGGGTCTGGTATATTTCACACTAATTGATTTCGTGTGATTTTTAATATGATCGAAAGTACAAACATTATGACATTGTGCTTTCTTTATTAATATTTCCTCACTTAAGGCAGTGATGTTTATGAAATTTTAGTTGTTGTAAAATGGGCATTATAAATAAAAAATCATTTAAACATGTATTGATCAACGAACCTCAATAAAAATGAAGTTCAAATAACTATATCTCACTTCTATTGTCACTGACCAAGTAAAGTGAAGGGCAGCTCCGCGAGAATTTCAATGTCATTGAAGGAATTCAATGTATATCGACCATATTTCGTAAATGAAAGGCCCAATATTTTAAATTATTGTAGAATTTTAAAGATTTTATCAAATAATGATCCAGCAGACCAAAGTCCAAAACTTTGAAAATTGTCCAATTAATTGCACCTTGAATTTTACATTGAAGTCTAAGGACAGCACGTGTTTTTTTTTTTTAAGATATTTGATAAAATGTTATTTGATTTTCAAACAAATCTCTTGGTGAAAATATGCATATACTTTAACTTTATTAAATTTTGAAATTTTACCACAGACATTTTAAGAAATAAGATATTTTATTTTTATTAAGGGCAAATAACTCTTCAAAGACTTAGATGAATGATACGTTATCATTTATGTTAATTTGGGTAATTTCACTTTTATTGCTATCTAGCGATGCATTTTTAGATATTTTAAAAGTATTGAAAAATGATTAATTTTTTTTTCATTATTCATTGAGGACCTAAAACCTAACAGGAAGTTTTATTAAATTGGCTAAATAGTCGATAGGGCTGGGACGATATATCGAGATATCGTTACATAGAACGATCTGTAAGGACAATACGCACATCGATACATTTAAAGAAATATATATCGACATATCGCCCCCCCAAAATCTGACTTCAGTTTTTCTTTGTTTATTTAGTATTTGGGGTTTAATATATAAATAAATAAGAAAAATACTAATATAATTATGAAATAAATAATAATTAACACCAATTGAGTAAAATAGTGTTGTTTTACAAAATATAAACAACTATTTTAAATATTTTTTTCTTATTTGCAAAGAAATAATTTTTCTATTTCAATGCAAAAAAAAATTTTATAAGCAGTTAAACATATCATGATACATATCGTATCGTGGCTTAAATATTGTGATATCGATATAGAAAAATAAAAGCCCTAATAGTCGAGCTGTCTAGCACGCTGTTCCTGTACTGCTAGGAGACAGATTCTGTAAGTCGAGAGTTCAACCTGTGACTGTGGGGGAAGGGGGTTACCATATAAAAGTGAATATCTTTATGTTTTATACATATGGATTTTTTTCTCGACAGCACCTACCGCGACTCGAGGCGGGCCTTTTTTATATGGTATCGTCCAAAGAACCCATATCTAGCCCCGTAAAGGAAACTGAACCGTTGTCAAAAGGAACAACTCCTATTTCTAGTGTAAACGCATTAGCACTGCACAACACGGCGCAATAATTTTACTTTAAAAATGAACCTATGTATGTTTATTTCTATATCTGCTGAAACTGCCTAATAAAGCAAGTTCTAAATCTATATTGCTCAAACCAAGTAATATTATTATTATTCAAGACCTTTTTCCCCACGTACCTCTACTTTACAAGCAAAAAATAAACTTTTCATCTTCATAAGTTGAACAGTCTCAGATTGATTAACAATACTAAATTTACTCAGATCTCACATAATTTTTCCCATTTATGTAAGCTTGTATCAGATATCCCTGTAAAAAGAGGGTGATTATTCTTAAAGACATATGACAGTTATATGATTAATTAAGCCTGAAGACTTTGGACAAAGCTCTTTCAAACTATTTCTACCACCTACGTAGAATATGCATTTTGAAATTCATGTAAGTACATCCTGGCTGGATAAAAAAACAGCTGAAATTCCAAAACAGAATATGACAAAATATGACAAAATCTTGATCTAAATTTCTTTTTTTATATCACCAACCTCTACTTTGTAACAGAAATTAAAAGTTTAGCAACAAGATATGCCTCTGATCTCAGAATTTAAACTTGACTTGATAGTAGGGCCCTGATCTCAGAGCTTTCCCGCACGTACCTATACTAGAAAAAACCCTTGCAAAATATACGTCATAATCCTACATGTTATCATTAAATGAAGACTCTTTTTTATATTAGAATTATTACCCTGATTTTGGAGGGTTTCCACAACCTGCCTGTAGTTTGTACCAGCAAGTAGTTCCGGACTGAATTCGGCAGCTCTCTACCTTTAACAAAGATTCAAATGATAAGTTTAGCATGAAGATATATCCGTGATTTCAGAGCTTTCTCGCACCTACCTGTACCTTGTACCAGATAAAACCCCTGCCAAATGCACCTCACAATCCTACCAGCCATTGCATAATGCGGGATGAATTATTATCCAGATCTCGGAGGGTTTTCCCAATCTTCCCGTAGATTGTTCCAGCTAATGTTCCAGACTGAACTCGTTAACTCCTTATTTTCTACAGAGGCACAAATTAATTTAAACAAAAAAAATATGTCTCTGATATCAGAGCTTTCTCAAGACTTACCTGTACTTTGTACCTGATAAGAACCCAGCCAAATGTACGTCATAATTCTACCTGTTAAACATACCTGTAGCTTATATCAGCCATTATTTCAGGATGGAACTCGGTAACTCCTTAACTTTTACGGAGAGTCACAAGATAAGTTTAACATGAAGACATGTCCCTGATATAAGGGCTTTTTCGCACCTATCTTTACCCCTTACTAGATAGACCTCTGCCAAATAAACGTCATAAGGGTAATTACCACAAACAAAAAATGTATGCGCGGGTTGATATATTTTTTGACTGATTTTGATTTGTATTGATATGAATAATAAATCCCTGAAACACTGAAAATTATGGGACAGGGATCACAAATTTTCATCCTTTTAATACATTTATCATCATCTGGATCCCCCATATTTTCATGAATTATTTCATTTACTCTCTGCTGTTATTCATTGTTGGTTCAATTGTAGGATAAAACTCTAATAGATTTGAGGCCTTCTGTTATAAGCTGTTCCTCAATCTCAGCTTAGGGTTGCCTCTGTTTTCCCAGAAGAATGTAAATTCTGATTGTTCAAGGATTTGCGATAGTTTTTGTTTAAACTTGAATACTAACTTCAAAATCTGCATACCCACAGGCGTCCGCTTGTGCCTACCTACTTTAGAGTATTTGATACATTTGTCCTGTATTTTGGAGAAATATATATTACTTTCTTCATCCTGTGAGGGCATCTTTACTTAGAGAGCTTTACATGGGAAGTAGTACAATGGGCAACGTCAATTCTGTATATCAGCTTTTTGAATAATGTTGCTACGGTAACTCTATTAAAATATATTTTTTGAAATTCCTTCAAAATGCTTCTACAGTCCTGGACCAATTTTGGTACCTTTGTAGAGTAAGATACATTATCTTTTTTATTTTTTTTTAGCTTAAAAAAATTGGTAATTTCAATTTTTTGTGCTGCAGTGGTAATACGTTTTGTGTATCCATTATCCTAATTTAATGAAAGTTTCAAATGTCGAGAACCCTGCATACGTCCGTCTTCACCGGTGTTGACTGATTATCCTGAACAGTGATGAAGTCCTGATCTTTACATAGGGGATATAGTTAGTATCAGAACAAAGAAGTCGGACATATTCCTTTCAGTGGAGAGCTGCAAATATTTTCCTATACTCGGCACTTACTGCCATTGAGAATTGATGGTTCTTTTCCTTCCCACCATCCACTGCGACACGGTCCTATCCGATTGACCAGTCTCCATGTCAAACATTGGGATTCGAACCCGAGACGTAAGGATCAACTCCTTACTTTGCGACTCAAGAGCATACACTCTAACAACTGCGTCATGCCGGCGACCCTATGCCTTTTACAAAGCATCTTCAATTCATTTTGATTTGCATTTTTATCTAGAAGAAAATATTTGAACTTCAGATACATGTAATTTTGTGATTCTGTGATCCTCATATTTTAGAAATCACAGTACAAGATCCCCCAGTTATATCAAATAAGGGATTTCGTTTGGTATTAGGGGAATAACATAAAGTGAAAATCAGGTTATTTTATCCCTATCGTAGATTTTCCGTAAGAACCATCTGTCTTGTAGAGCTTTAGTTCATTTTTAGTCATATATTTATATGTGAGATAGTTTGTAAATTTCCACTGAGTTAATTATCTCCAAGCATCATACTTACCTGTTAGAGTTAACAATAGCTACTCATTCCAAGATTTTGTTACCATCGCTTAGTCGTCAATTTTTATACACTCCCAAAACCCAAGCAACTCCATATACTTTTGAGCATGCTCATCTTCATTCGAGTTACCATCTCTTAAATATTTTTAAGAGGGGAGGTTGGGAGGGAATCTATCAGGTACGTATAATGCTCGTAGATAATTATCTCAAAGGAAATGTATTTTTTCCATCGCATCACATACAAACCGGAACGAATTAACAATGGCTACAGATTTTGAAGCTAAAACGGAGATGTCTGTACCTCCTCAATATACACTCAAATGTATTAATTAAATAATGCAAAGAAGGTAAGAAATTCAACTTACACATGTGTCTTGAATGAAATTTAGTGTCCATGGGCAGCATACATAACAGATCTCCTAAAACAACTTTTCTAAACATATCTCTCAAGTAAAAGGATATAAAAGTGTTTTCTGATTTCCAAGATGCAGCCTTCATGATGTCCTGAATGGAAATATCTTGAAACAAAGCCCAAGAAGAGGAAAGGCTTCTGACATCATGTACTCTAACTCCCCCCAAGTTCTGATTTGAATATGCCAACTTGATTGTTTTGACAATCCATTTAAGGGTATAATACAAACAACATCTCTGTCCCATTTTTTATGTCCTTCAGCAATTGTAAGTGCATGAAAGCAACAAACTCTTCTACCTGAAGCAGCAGCCACTTTCTAGGCTTTCTGCCTTATCAACAGCTATTCCATCCGAACCTGGATGCACAGTAACGATTGCAGATTTATATACTGTAATAGTTCTACCTTTTAATTTCTTTACTGAAAAAAAAAACTTAAGAAAGTCAGCTAACGGAGGTTCATCTGCTTGCAAGGGATCAATACTTTCTCCCTTGGCCCAATCAAAATACAAATTGAGATTGTAATTATAAGTCTTGTTTGTGCTGTCTCGTCTACAAGCTGATGGACGACCGGTCACGGTAGCCTAGTGGTAGAGCGTTCGCTTCGTGATCGGGAGGCCCGGGTTCGATTCTCGTTCGCGGCGCCGCGTCATACCTAAGACGTAAACAAAGGTAGTGACTGTTCCTTCGCCAAGCGCTCGGCACTAAAAGTGAAAGTCACGGGTCTTTCGGATATGACCTTAAAAACGTAGGTCCCGTGTCACGGTAGGCGATGGCACGATAAAGAACCCTCACTGCTCAATGGCCCTCAAGTGCCGAGAATACGTCTAAATTTGAAGCCTTTCACCGGCATCGGTGAAGTCTCCATCTGTGTGAAAAATTCTCGAGAGGGACGTTAAACAATATACAATCAATCAATCAATCAATCAATCTACAAGCTGATGCTCTGTAAGAAAACCCTTCTTTATTTAATGTTTGCAGATAATGTTCATGCTGTCAGCTTTAACATTTTTAGTAAACTCAGGTGACCTATTGTTATCTGTTTTCGTCCGTCGTCGTGCGTCGTCCGTCGTCCCTCGTGCGTTAACATTTGAACATTTTCAGCTTCTTCTCTGCAACAACTGAACCAATTTCAACCAAATTTGGCACAAAGCATCTATGGGTTAAAGGGAACAAAAATTGAGAATTTCATGATCCCTGCCCCCCTGGAGCCTGAAGGGTGGGGCCAAAACCACGAAAATTAGTACAATCTTAAAAAATCTTCTTCTTTACTCCTGGACATCAAGCAGTCAAAATATTTGCATGATTGTAATCAGCAATGAGTCCAGGCTTTATTTTATTTTTAGTTTAACAAACCCTCCACTCAAGGTTTTAAATTTTCAGAAAAAAATAAAACAATTTTTTTTCTTTCCGATGTCAAATTTGAGTCGGGATCGAGATTTCAAATTTAGGAACTCGCACTTCCGGTTTTAAGATGAAACGGCGGGTAAATAAAGCTAGATCTGCGAAGAAAGCTTTGTTTAGTGTAAAATTCATCGATACGAGTGTATTCAAAACGTTTCACCCGTTCAAAGGAAAAATAAAATGCTGACGATTTTGTTGCACAATGACATGCTGGTGAGATAATTATGTATTCGTTTCAAAAGTATCTGTCTGTAAATTAATTTCCTCCCCCAGGTTTTAAACTGCCCGTGGTAGTTATTGCATATTGTCAGCGACGTTATTTAGGTCTCTGTTATAGCTTACAGTCTAAACATCATTCTTCAGAAAAAGGTTGCTTGTGCATCAGAATGAATACAACTATGGGAGAAGTTAGGTCCATTTGAGGAAGAAATAAACAATAACCTGAAGAAATAAAAAAAATGTCAACTATTAAAAGGCAAGAATATACAAATATATACAGGCATATAGTATCATTTGTATCAGCCAGAAAAATTATTTTACACTTCATTGAAAAGATGTTTACCCTACTCCCCGATACTTCGTGTCTGTTTTATGATATGAATTATAATTTTAGGCATCAAGTAAATTTTAGAACAATGTCTACACATTCACCTAACACATATTAAAAAAATGAAGATGTATTAAAAGACTTTATAAGAATTGATTTTTAGGTCATATGACCTATTGCTATCTGTTTTCGTCCGTCGTCGTGCGGTGTGCGTCGTTCGTCGAATGTTAGCATTTGAACATTTTTAGCTTCTTCTCTGCAACCACTCAACCAATTTCAACCAAATTTGGCATAAAGCACCTATGGGTGAAGAGAAACAAAAATTGTGATTTTCATGGTCCCTGCTCCCCTGGGGCCTGAGGGGTGTAGCCAAAACCACTAAAATTATTGCAATCTTTAAAAATCTTCTTCTTTATTCACAGACATCAAGCAGTCAAACTGTTTGCATGATTGTAATGAGCATTGAATCCTCTACCAAAATTGTGAAATTCATGGCCCTGGGGTCAGGGGTTCTAGTGGTAGGGCGGAGCTGTATGGAACATATAGAAAAAATGCAAATATTTCTTTAAAGATCTTCTTCTCCACTCCTAGGTATTAAACAAACTGACTAATTACATTGTTATAATGCATAAGAATGCCTCTTCCAAAATTTTGAAATTCGTGACCCACGGATCAGCGGTTCTGGTGTTAGGGCATGGCTCTATTGATTATATAGTGAAAATACATTAAATCTTTAAAAATCTTCTTCTTTGCTCCTGGGTATTAAACAAACTAGCTAAATATAAAGTTATGAAGAACAAGAATGCCTCTTCTAAAATTGTGAATTTTATGACCCCAGGCTCAGGAGTTCTGTTGTTTAGGCAGGGCTCAATTGATCATAGAGGAAATGCAGAAATTCTTTGAAAATCTTCTTGTCTGCACTTGGGTATTAAACAAACTACATGTAGCTAAGTTTATAGTTATGATGAACAAGAAAGTCTCTTCCAAAATTGTGGATTTTATGGCCCCAGGGACAGGGGTTTTTATGTTAGAGTGGGGCTCTATTGATTATATAATGAAAATACATAATTTCTTTGAAAATCTTCTTCTCTGCTCCTGGGTATTAAACAAACTGACTAAGTACATTGTTATAATGTGCAAGAATGCCTTTTACAAAATTGTGAATTTTATGGCCAAAGGGTCATGGGTTCAGGTGTTAGGGTGGGGATCTATTAATTATATAGAGAAAAAGCTTATTTCTTTAAAAATATTCTTCTCTGCCCCTGGGTATTAAACAAACTTCACTGTAACTAAGTATATAATTATGATGAGCAAATTTTTTTTTATTCTTTATTTATTTTACACAATCTGTTTCATAAATCAAAATACACAATTTATTATATTACAGATTGGTTTTTTCAGAGAGAGAGAGAGAGAGAGAGAGAGAGAGGAGGGGGAAGGAGAGAGAGAGATGGCATGTTAATTCCTTTACATAAATAAAAAAAACTATTTCATTTTATAAAAACAATTGATTCCACTGATTCCAGTTGGTGTCAAAAATCTCTCTGTCACCATTTTTATATGCTAAATATTTTTTAGTTTCATAAAAGAAATTAATATGTGAAGTCGCAAGTCTGACATCTATTTTTTTCCTAAGCATCTCATTGTATATATATATATATATATATATTTATATATATATATATATAATATTTTATCCATAGGAACAGTAAGTTATGAATGTCTTTGTTTTTTACTAGAAATCCCAAAATAAAACTTTGCTTTGTAAATGAAATTTACAACCCAATCTTTTGCTCACAATATCTTTCGAAACTGTTGAGGAAGGTTTGTACATTGTCACACTCCCATAAAATATGTATTATTGTTTCTTCTTCCATATTGCAGAAAGAACATAAATTATTATCTCTTTTCCTTATTTTACATAGATATGAGTTTGTACCTAGTATTTTATTAAGAATTCTGTATTGAAACCATTGCAGTTTACTATTTTTTGTAATTTTAAAAGGAAGTTTAAAAATCCTTTTCCATTCACTTTCCCCTAAATTAAAAATATCATTCCATCTTATTTTCCCAGTGGGTTCAATATCATTTACATTGATTAATTCATAAACTGTTTTGTTTTTTTACACATTGAAAGAAAATGATTGCTGGACAAAATTAATGGGTTAGGTAATTTTGCAATTATATCATTAGTGTCTGTTGCTTTCATCCATGCCTTTACAGCATGTATTATACCTGCAAAATCTAAGAAATTAAGCCTTACATTTGAATATATGCCACAAAATTCCTCAAAACTATAAAAGGAACCATTTTCATCTATAAGATCATTAAAAATTCTAATATTCAAGTCATACAAATTTTTATTATAAATAACTTTCCCACCAATGACAATTTTAGGATTATAAAAAATTGGTATGTCTCCTGCAACCTTGGATAAACTATAGTTTTTATTATTTAATTCAATCCAAGCCTCAAAGACATCTTTCCAAAACTTGTTTTTAAGATTCTTCATGATATTTTTAATATATTCAATGCCGCATGTTAATATTTTTATCAAATCTAGATTAGGTAAAAAATTTTGTAAACCTTTATCTGACAGTATAAGCTGTCTCATCCAAAATAATTTAAGTGATGCAGTGAAAGCTCTAATATTTATCATTTTTAGTCCACCTTCTTCATATTTTTTCACTAAGACATCTTTCTTTACTCTGTGTTGAGGACCATTCCATACAAATGAGAAGAATAATTTTTCCAGTTCCTTCAAAAGGTTTTCTGGTGGATTTGGAATAGCCATTA